>CAUYTI010035866.1:0-11403 GCA_963575145.1 Galago senegalensis | reverse complement strand
AAAATAGCCGGGTGTTGTGGCAGGCGCCTGTGGTCCCAGCTACTTGGGAGGCGGAGGCAGGAGACTCGCTTGAGCCCAGGAGTTGGAGGTTGCTGTGAGCTGCAATGCCACGGCACTCTACCCAGGGGGACAGCTTGAGGCCCTGTCTCAAAAAAAAAAAAAAATAGGGCCAGGCACTTTAGCTTGCAAATATAATCCCAGCACTTTGGGAGGCTTCGGGTTGCTTGATGCCAACCTAGGCAACAGGGAGGTATTGGCTCTGCAAAAACAAAAATGTGAAAATTAGCCGGGCGTGGGGGCAGGCACCTGTAGTCCCAGCTACTGGGGAAGTTGAGACTGGAGTATCCCTTGAGCCCAGGAGTTGCAGGCTGCAGTGAGCTACGATCACACTGCACTTCAATCTGGTTGACAGGGCCAGACCCTAACTCTCAAAACAATAAATAAAAATAAGATTGTGTCTTTTGTTTTTTTTTAGAGGAAGCACAGCTTCCGTTTCTTTTTTTTAGAGACAGAGTTTCACCTTATAGCCCTCCATAGTGGCATCACAGATCACAGCAACCTCCAGTTCTTGGGCTGAGGCAATTCTCTTGCTTCAGCCTTCCGAGTAGCTAGGACTACAGGTGCCTGCCACACTGCCTGTCTATTTGGCCAGGCCGGGCTTGACCCCACAACCCTCAGTAAATGGGGCCAGTGCCCTACCCACTGAGCCATAAGCACCGCCCAGGTTGTGTCTTATTTTTGACATGTCTTGTCTTGAGCCAATGCCTGATTTCAGCTATCCTGCTATGTGGTCTTATTTTTTCCTTTTAATAAAAGAAAAACCTCAGAGAGATAGGCAACTTAGCAGTATCATAGCCAGGAGGTGGATACACTGGAATTTGAGCTCTAGAGGATTTTACACTAATGCTCACCATCTATCTAATCCTACTCCCCATTGAGAAGATTTTTGTTGTTGTTGTTGTGGGTCATACAACACCCAGTCTGGAGCCTAGCACACAACAGGCATCCAATAACTGTTTATTGACTGAACATGTGGGATAGATGGAAGAGACAACCTGAAGGCAGAGTGAAAAGAAGCAAACATTGAAGGTCAGAACCCTGGATAGAGTCCAAGGCTCACTCCTCTCTTTCCGACCTTGACACCCAATCTGGAAAGCAAACTACCACAACCACAATAGTGGACACTGAGTTCTCCCATGTGTTTGCATACTTTATTTGCAGATTAGCCCCATTTTACAAATGAATAAATGAGGCACAGAGAGGTTAAGAAAGTCACACAAAGAAGGTTTCCATGAGGCCTCACTCCCCTGCTCCCTGGGACAGGTTGAGCTCCTTGATCTCCTTCGGCTTCCCGGGGTCACCAGCTCTAATCTTTGGGGACCTACTGTGTGCTGGGTGAGCTGTCAGAGGCTGAGGGTCTGGTGAGGATCTGGAAGAGTACACAGCTCCTGTCCTTACAGTCCAGTGCTTCTGTGTTGGGGGCAGAAGCCCAGGGCCTTGGGACCACAAAGAAGGGGGCACTTAGCTTAGACTGAATGGAATCAGGAAGAGCTTCTCCAAGGAAGTGACTTAATCTGTGGCTGATTAAAGGAATGTCTGGAAGGAGAAATGATGGGGCTAAAGACTCGAGCGGAGATGGATCCCTTCTCCAGACTCTGCTTCAGAGTCAGTCCACTCAGGAGTTGGGAGTAACTGGAATAATTGAAAAAAATGCAGGTTAGAAGCCTTCGGTCTGGTCTGTGGGATTCTTCTATCCTCCATTAGGTGCTGACTACTCCCCTCACTCCCAGACAGCCTCAAGCCATTACCCTGGCTAGAGTGCTGTGGTATCACAGCTCACAGCAACCTCCAACTCCTGGGCTCAAGCGATTCTCCTGCCTCCGCCTTCCAAGTAGCTGGGACTACAGGCACCTGGCCGGCTATTTTTTGGTTGCAGCCGTCATTGTTTGGCGGGCCCAGGCTGGATTTGAACCCGCAACCTCAGGTGCACGTGGATGGTGACTTAGCCACTTGAGCCACAGGTGCCAAGCCCAACTCCACATCTAACTCTCCAAAGCCTGGAAGAGAAGGGCTCAGATTTTATCATCCAGGTGGGGGTGACAAAGAGACACATGAAAGTTAATAGTTATGAGGAAGTCACTGTTAACTGGGGCCACATCCCAGTTCTGGATAGCACTGCCAGTTCCCTGAACACTGGTGAGCTTTGGACTCCCAACTGGGAGCCTCCTGTGCTGTGCTGAGACTGACTTTGGGTAAGTCATTTCCCCAGCGCTAGGGGAAATGTCACCCCCTAGGAATGCTAGGCCTCAGCGTCACCCCCTCTAGAGTTCACACCAAGCTATCTACCTACCTACCTGTCTGATGTGGTTTTTTCTTGCATGAAACTCCCCATGGGTATGAGATCTTGGTTTTAGATCTGGATCCTGTGCCAAGAGCAGTAACAGGTAGGATACCTACCATTTGTCTCAGTGTGGGCTCTGGAAGTCATTTCTCTTTCCTCTGCCAATTCCAAAGCCAAGGAGGACGGGCCCTCGGTCCCTCAGGGTAAACCCTTAACTCAACAACAAGTTTTCACCGAACATTTGTCTTATAGTTTGGACTCTAGGTTTTTTTAGTTAAAAAAAAAAATCAGGATTTATTATCTGACAAGAGACTTTTTTGTCTTTCTTGGTTAATTTTTATGGGAAATCTTACAGTTGTCAAGGTGAGTAGCACATTATCAATGACGGATTACTGTGGGTCAGGACTCACAGTGTACTTTCCATGGGCTACTATTATCCCCATTGCACAGATGAGGAAGCTGAGCCTCCAAGAGGCTGTGGTATGGTGTATTCACGGTCCCATAGTTAGTTTGTGGTGGAGCTAGGACCATGTTATTCAAGTCCAAGCTTTGCTCTTCTGTGGTTGTTTGTGTAATGGACCAGTCTTTCTTGGGCCTGTTATGTCATTTCCAGCCCCTCCTCATCTAGAGGTGCCATGGTTTGTGTTTTCTCAGTAACTGAGGGTATCCTGGCATTTGGAGCCCAGGGGTGATAAACATCCTTCAAGACACCAGATAGCTCTCCCCAGTGAAGAACCAACTCACCTCAAATACCAACTATGCCCCTGATTAGAAACACCAAAACCAATTGTCCTAATTTACTTGGATAAAGTGACATGGGGCCAGCCTGGGAAGCCACAGTCACCTTGTTCCACGCAAGGTGAAGCTGGATATGTCGTGTGTCATAACTTCTGTAACCCAGGGGCTGGTAGGTCTCCTGCAGGCAGAGAGGCTGATAGCGGCAGCAGGACCCACTTCCTAAGAGAAAGACTTGTGGGGAGAAGGTTGGAGTTTGGAAACAGGCAAACCAGGGTCTAAGTCCTGGCTCAGGCCCTCTAGGCTGAGTGAACTGTGCTTATTCTTGTCTTGAGCAGAATCAGGGCAATAATATCTTCCTAACAAGCTGTGGTGGGGGTTAGAGACTTTAGCATGGGAAACAGGGAAGCAGTTGGACATATAGTACATGCTCTCTGAGTTCAGAGGGGGATCTGGGTGGAAGAGGTAGAGCTGGGGCTAAGCTCTGCCAGGAGGTTCAGATTGGAGAACATGCCAGGCAGGGGGGACAGCTTAAGCAAAGGTGGGCAATGTTTGTTCAAAGACAAAGGACATGGATTGTACCTTTGGAAGAGGAGGGAGTGCTGAGGCTTCCAGGTCTAGATTCAGACTAGCTCCAAAGGCCAGGCTGAGGAGGCTGTGGACTTTGGTGTCACCATGGCTGCTCAGCAAAGCAGGCACAATGGGATTGGGTGGGGGTGGGGGAAGTAGGGACATAGCTGATGACAGCAGCATAGCTGATAGCTGATGACAGCAACCAGGTTATTGGTCACTGAGCCATTTCAGGAGGTGAAAAGTTATCCACTGCCTAGTGATCAAGCACATAGCCAGTCATTTTCCAGATTGGAGGGGCTGACAGCCAGGAGGCCTGTGATCATAGGTACTTGGAAAGCTGCTCTGGAAGGTGTCCTAAGGTTATCTGGTACGGTTCTCGTCCCCTGCCTGGTAGTGTTAGGCCTCCTTGGTGCTGCCAAAGCGTCTGGGCTGCCTCCATTGCAGCAGTTCTCCCACAGATTTTTTAAATGTTTTATTTTATTATTTATTCATTTATTTATTTTTGTTTTGTTTTGAGATAGAGTCTCAATATGTTGCCCTCAGTAGAGTGCTGTGGCATCACAGCTCACAGCAATCTCAAACTCTTGGGCTTAAGTGATGCTCTTGCCTCAGCCTCCCAAGTAGCTGGGACTACAGGCACCCACCACAACACCTGGCTATTTTTTTTGTGTGTGTGTGGTTGTTATTGTTGTTTAGCAGGCCTGGCCTGGATTCAAACTTGTCTGCCTCAGTGTACATGGCTGTCGCCAAGCCTATTTATTTATTTATTTATTTATTTTGAGACAGAGTCTCAAGCTGTCACCCTGGGTAGAATGCTGTGACATCACAGCTCACAGCAACCTCAAACTCTTGGGCTTAAGTGATTCTCTTGCCTCAGCCTCCCAAGTAGCTGGGACTACATGTACCCACCACAAAGCCCAGCTATTTTTTGATTGTAGTTGTCATTGTTGTCTGGCAGGCCCAGGTTGGATTCGAACCTGCCAGCTCCGGTACATGTGGTTGGTGCCCTAGCCACTTGATTTATAGGTGCTGAGCTGCCTATTTATTTTTGAGACAGAATCTCATTCAGTCTCCCTGGATAGAGTACCATGGTGTCGCCATAGCTCATAGAAACCTCAACCTTTGGGGCTCAAGTGATCCTCTTGCCTCAGTTTTCCTATTTTTAGTAGAGACAGGGTCTTGCTCTTACTCAGGCTGACCTTGAACCCCTGACTCAACCATCCACCCACCTCAGCCTCCCAGAGTGCTAGGATTACAGGCATGAGCCACCATGCCCAGTAAAAATTTTATTCTAATTAATTTTTAGAGATGGGATCGCACTCTGTTGTTCAGACTGGAGTGCTGTGGCCTGATGATAGCTTACTGCAACCTCAAACTCCTAGGCTCAAGGGATCTTCCTGTCTCAGCCTTATGAGTAGCTGGGACAACAGGCACTGGCCACCATGACTGACTAATTTGTTAAAACATGTTTTGTAGGCTCGGCGCCTGTGGCTCAAGCGGCTAAGGTGCCAGCCACATACACCTGAGCTGGCGGGTTCGAATCCAGCCCGGGCCCGCCAAACAACGACGGCTGCAACTAAAAAATAACCAGGTGTGTGGCAGCACCTGTAGTCCCAGCTACTTGGGAGGCGGAGGCAGGAGACTCACTTGAGCCCAGGAGTTGGAGGTTGCTGTGAGCTATGATGCCACAGCACTCTACCCAGGGTGACAGCTTGAGGCTGTCTAAAAAAAAAAAACATGTTTTGTAGTGGTAGGGTCTTGCTATATTTCCCAGGCTGATTTTGAACCTTGAACTCCTGGCCTTAAGCAATCCTCCCACTTTGGCCTCTCAAAGGGCTATGGGGATTATAGGAGTGACCTATGGCATGATACCTGGCCAATTTTGAAAATGTTTATTTTGCTTTATTTATTTTGAGACAGAGTTTCACTCTAGTCTCCCTGGGTAGAGTGCTCTGGCATCATAGCTCACAGTAACCCCAAAGTCTTGGGCTCAAGTAGTCCTCTTGCCTCAACCTCCCGAGTGGCTAGAACTACAGGCGCCTGCCACAATGCCCAGCTAATTTTTCTGAGATAGGGTCTCACTCTTGCTCAGGTTGGTCTCAAACTCCTGAGCTCAAGCAATCCACCCATCTCAGCCTCCCAAAGTGTTAGGATTACAGGCATGAACCACCATGCCTGGCTAAATTTTGAAGATTTTTAAATTGTCATGTCCAGTAACAAACATGACATTCGTTAAACACTGACTATTTGCCAGGTACCATGCTAAGTCATTTACTTAACCACTGCAACCCTATGAGGCAAGTACTACCATTCTCGTTTTAGAAATGATTCTCAGAAAGGCTTAGTAATTTGCCAGAAGTCACTCAGCTAATGAAGGCTTCATTCCAAGTTTTGATTCCAGAACCTATGCTTTCAGCCTCATTTTTACTTATTTATTTGTTTATTTTAGAGATGGGATCTCATGCTATTGCCCTAGGCTGAAGTGCATTGGCACAATCATAGCTCACTACAGCCTCAAACTCCTGCACAGCCTTATTTTTTTTAAAAATAAAACTGTATAGTTTTTTTAATATATATATAGAGAGAGTCAGAGTCTCATTTTATCGCCCTTGGTAGAGTGCCGTGGCATCACACAGGTCACAGCAACTTCCAACTCCTGGGCTTAGGCGATTCTTTTACCTCAGCCTCCCAGTAGCTGGGACTACAGGCGCCCGCCATAATGTCTGGCTATTTTTTTTTTTTTGAGACAGGAGCCTCAAGCTGTCCCCCTGGGTAGAGTGCCATGGCATCACAGCTCACAGCAACCTCCAACTCCTGGGCTGAAGCAAGTCTCCTGCCTCAGCTTCCTGAGTAGCTGGGACCACAGATGCCTGCCACAACGCCCAGCTATTTTTTTTTTTTTTGGTTGTAGCCGTCATTGTTGTTTGGCGAGCCTGGGCTGGATTCGAACCTGCCACCTTGGGTGTACGTGGCTGGCACCTTAGCCACTTGAGCCACAGGCGCCGAGCCACATCTGGCTATTTTTTTGTTGCAGTTTGGCTGGGGTTTGAACCCACCACCCTTGGTATATGGGGCCAGTGCCCTACCCACTGAACCATAGGTGCTTTGCCCTGTATAGGTATTTTATATGTTCCCAACCCAATCCTAGAGAAATCCACTATTAATAATTTGGTGACGGGGGAGCCGGCCTTGTTGGTGGGTCTGGCGCTACTGATGCGTAAACTCCTTGCCCCTAGTTGTTAGCTTATGCACAATAGGATGCCTGCGACCACAGTTATCACCCGTGCACCCACACAAGTGCAAACGGCAGAGAAAGGAGCTGTGGCAGATCGAAGGTATTAAAGGAGCTGTGGTGGGCTTGGTGCCAGTGGCTCAACTGGCTAAGGCGTCAGCCACATACACCTAAGGTGGCAGGTTTGAATCCAGCCCTGGCCCGCCAAACAACAATGACAGCTGCAACCAGAAAATAGCTAGGCATTATGGCAGGCACCTGTGGTCCCAGCTGCTTGGGAGGCTGAGGCAGGAGACTTGCTTAAGCCCAGGAGTTGGAGGTTGCTGTGAGCTGTGATGCCATGGCACTCTACCCAGGGGGATAGCTTGAGTCTCTATCTCAAACAAACAAACAAACAAACAAACAAAAAAAGGAGCTGTGGCAGATAAAAGGCATTCCAGTCTTCCTTACTGTTCTGCAAGGAAATGCAGAGGCAGGTATCTGCATAGCCACACCCATCACTAGGTCTTATTATGGGGTAGGGCTTATATTTAACAAATGCATAGAAATCTTGCTAGGGCTTATTTTGAGGGTAGCTCTTATTTTCGGGAAACACGGTAGCTAACCATGGGAATGTCCGCACCACAGCTGTTCACTCTCAGATGGTCTGATCATCATAAACAAGTAAAGTGAGCTGAAGGAAAGGATGAAGATATTCCAGAGGAAGCGACACCAGCAAAAACATCACTTTTTAAATTTTTTTTTGAGACAGTCTTACTTTGTTGCCCTTGGTAGAGTGCTGTGGTGTCATAGCTCGCAGCAACCTCAGACTCATTTTAATGTGACATTACAGTGGCTCATGCCTGTAATCCTAGCACTCTGGGAGACCAAGGTGGTAGATTGCCTGAGCTAAGGAGTTCAAGACCAGCCTTAGTAAGAACAAGACCCCCCCCCCATCTCTAAAAACTCAATTGACATTGTGGCAGGTGTCTATAGTCTCAGCTACTTGGGAGCCTGAGGCAAGAGGATTGTTTGAGCCCAAAAGTTTGAGGTTGCTGTTAGCTATGATGCCATGGCACTCTACCAAGGGTAACAAAGTGAGACTCTGTCTCAAAAATAATGAATAAATAAAATAACTTTCAGCCAGGTATGATGGCTCACAGTTGTAATATAGCACTTTGGAAGGCCAAGGCCAGAGGATCACTTGAGCTCAGGAGCTCAAGACTACCTTGAGGCAGAGCAAGACCTCATTTTTACTAAAAATAGAAAAAAATTAACTAGGCATTGTACAGAGTGCCTGTATTCCCAGCTGCTCAGGAGGCTAAGGCAGGAGGATCGCTGGAACCCAGTAGTTTGAATTGCAGGGAGTTAGGCTGATGCCACAGCACTCTAGCCCGGGTGTCAGTGAGATTCTGTCTCAAAAAAAAAAAAAAAAGAAAGGAAGAAAAGAAAAAAAGAAAGTACCTCTAGAGATATTTCACAAAATTGAAAGCACAAAAGGAAAAATGTTGGAAGTTGAACCAAACTCAGGAGAGTTTAATAATTCACTGAAGACACAGAAGAGGGTCAGCGCCTGTGGCTCAACTTCTAAGGTGCCAGCCACATACACCAGAGCTGGCGGGTTCAAATCCAGCCCAGGCCTGCCAAATAACAATGATGGCTGCAACCAAAAAATAGCTGGGCGTTGTGGCAGGTGCCTGTAGTGCCAGCTACTTGGGAGGCAGAGGCAGGAGAATCACTTGAGCCCAGGAGTTGGAGGTTGCTGTGAGCTGTGGTGTCATGGCACTCTACCCAGGGGGACAGCTTGAGGCTCTGTCTCAAAAAAAAAAAAAAAGAGAGAGAGAGAAGAGCCCCTGTTCCCTACCACCAGAAGGCAGCACTGTTTAAACTATTCTTTCTTTCTTTCTTTATTTATTTTAGATAGAGTCTCACTAAAACTACTCTTGTTTTGTTTTGTTTGAGACAGTCTCACTATGTTGCCCTCGGTAGAGTGCTGTGGCATCACAACTCACAGCAACCTCAAACTCTGGGGCTCAAGAGATTCTCTTGTCTCAGCCTCCCTAGAAGGTAGGACTACAGGTGCCTGCCATAGTGCCTGGCTATTTTTCTGTTTATTTGGGGGGGGTTGTTTTTTGTTTTAGAGACAGAGTCTCACTTTGTTGCCCTCAGTAGAGTGCTGTAATGTCACAGCTCACAGCAACCTCCAGCTCTTGGGCACAGGTGATTCTCTTGTCTCAGCCTCCCAAGTAGCTGGGACTACAGGCACCTGCCACAACACCTAGCTATTTTTTGTTGCAGTTTGGCTGGGCTGGGTTTGAATCTGCCACCCTTAGTATATGGGACCAGCACCCTACTCACTGAGACACAGGTGCCACCCAACAATTAATCAAAGCATGTGTCTGAACTGCTGACATAATTCTGCCATCTTTTTGATATTGTTGCAGTTTTTGGCCAGGGCTGGCTTTGAACCCACCACCTCCAGTATATGGGGCCAGCGCCCTATTCCTTTGAGCCACAGGCACTGCCCTTTTCTGTTTGTTTGTTTGCAGGCTCCGGCCAGGTTTGACCCCACCAGTCCTGGTGCATGTGGCCAGTGCCCTAACCACTGAGTACAGGCGCCAACAATTCAAACTACTCAGCTCAGCGCCTGTGGCTCAAGCGGCTAAGGCACCAGCCACATACACCTAAGGTGGCGGGTTCAAATCCCCAGCCCTGGCCCGCCAAACAACAACGATGGCTGCAACCAAAAAATGGCTGGGCGTTGTGGCGGGCGCCTGTAGTCCCAGCTACTTGGGAGGCTGAGGCAGGAGACTCGCTTGAGCCCAGCAGTTGGAGGTTGCTGTGAGCGTGATGCCATGGCACTCTATCCAGGGGGATAGCTTGAGGCTCTGTCTAAAAAAAAAAAAAAAACTACTCTTGATGAAGTTTTTTCCTTCATAAACTTTTATGAACAAAGAAAATATTTTAATTCTCAATGTTTCTAATTTTTAATTACAGTGTACTAGATATATATTAGTTTTTTATTTTTTCATCTCTCTATGCAGTTTGGGGGGGAGACTGAGTCTCACTGTGTCACCCTCAGTAGATTGCCATGGCGTCATAGCTCACAGCAACCTGAAACTCTTGGGCTTAAGCGATTCTCTTGCCTCAGCCTCCCAGTTAGCTGGGACTACAGGCACCTGCCACACACCCAGCTGTTTTTTTTGTTGTTGTTGCAATTGTCATTGTTGTTTTAGCTGGTTCAGGCTGGGTTTGAACCCGATAGCTTTGGTGTATGTGGCTGGTGCCCCACCCATTGAGCTATAGGTGCTGCTCTCTACAGGTGCTGTAAGGGAGTTTTTAATGTTTTGACAATTTTTTTTGAGACAGAGTCTCACTTTGTCAGTACTCTGTTGCCCTGGATAGAGTGCTGTGGTGTCATAGTTCACAGCAACCTCAAATTGTTGGACTTAAAGGATGCTCCTGGGACTACAGGCGCTGGCCATGATGTCCAGCTAATTTTTCTACTTTTAATAGAAACAGGATCTTGCTCTTCCCAAGGCTGGTCTCAAACTCCTGAGCTCAAGCAGTCCATCTGCCTCAGCCTCCCAGAGTGCTAGGATTGTAGGCGTGAGCCACCATGCCTGGTCTTTGTTCATTTTTTGTATTTTCAACACCTGATGCACAGCCTGCCCTATGGTGGTACACACCTCTTCATTGCTTTACCAAATATTTGTTGAACTCCTATTAGGTATTATTCCCTATACTACCCACCATGAATACAAGAGTTCAGGGCACCTGGCACAGAGTGTGCAGTAAATAAAAGTCCATTGTCATGGGTGGCACCTGTGGCTCAAAGGATTAGGGTGCGGGAGGTGGTGGGTTCAAATCCAGCCCTGGCCAAAAACTACAAAAAAAAAAAAGTCCATTGTCATTATCAATCAGGCTTACTCCACTGTACCTAAAGGAGTTGAATGGATCCCTGGTGAGAGCCCCAGTGCCTCTGTATGAGGTCTCTGATTTGGCCCCAGTCATGAGAGATCTTTAGGAGTCTGGGAAGTCCTGGGGGGGGGGGGCCTCCTTTGTGAAGTGAGACCACAGTACCCTCCTGCCCTAACGCAGGGAGCCCCAGGGCCAATTTGCTCAAAGCCACGACAGCTGGCTGTGCAAGCTCACCTGCTAGAACAAGCTGGAAAGCCCTCCAGACCCCTGTCAGTATTGCTGGGTGGCAGCAGCCCTCGAGGCCACCTTCTGCTTTTGGCTCAGTGCCCCCCCCCCGCTCCTCCTTCCCTTTCAAGTTCCTGGAAACTGCCCCCACTATACCACATGCTACCAGACAGACACACACAGAGATGTGTGGGCATGTTAAAATGCAGACACTCGGCTCGGCGCCTATAGCTCAACCGGCTAAGGTGCCAGCCACGTACACCTAAGGTGGCAGGTTCGAATCCCCAGCCTGGACCCGCCAAACAACAATGACGGCTGCAACCAAAAAATAGCCGGGCATTGTGGCGGGCGCCTGTGGTCCCAGCTACTTGGGAGGCGGAGGCAAGAGACTCGCTTG
>CAUYTI010035865.1:0-16446 GCA_963575145.1 Galago senegalensis | reverse complement strand
CTAGAACAAATGGACTTTACAGACCTCTACAGAACATTTGGTCATCAGCCCATGGGTCATCCTCCAAAATAGATCATATCCTAGGACACAAGTCTAACTTCAGCAAATTTAAAAGTATAGAAATTATTCCTTGTATCTTCTTGGATCACCATGGAATAAGAGTTGAACTCAATAGCAACAGGAATCTTCAGAGTCAAAGTCATGGAAGCTAAATAATCTTAGGATGAATGATAGCTGGGTGAAAGACAAGATTAAGAAGGAAATCACTGAATTTCTGGAAAAAAGTGATAATGAAGACACAAATTATCAAAACCTGAGGGATACTGCAAAGGAAGTCCTAAGAGGGAAATTTATAGTATTTCTTTTCATCAAGAAAACTGAAAGAGAGAAAGCCAACAACTTAATGGATCATCTCAAGCAACTAGAAAAGAAAGAACATTGCAACCCCAAACCCAGTAGAAGACAAAAAATTAGGGCAGAATTAAATGAAATTGAAAACTAAAGAATCATTCAGAAGATCAATGAAACAAAAAGTTGGTTTTTCGAAAAGATTAACAAAGTTGATAAACCTTTGGCTAACCTAACCAGAAATAGAAAAGCAAAATCCTTAATAGCATGTCAGAAACGATAAAGGAGAAATAACAATACATGCTTCAGAAATTCAAAAAATTCTCAATGATTACTACAAAAATCTCTATTCTCTGAAATATGAAGAGATGAAGGAAATGGAACAATACCTGGAAACACGCCACCTTCCTAGACTCAACCAGAAAGAATTAGAAATCTTGAATAGACTTATATCAATCACTGAAATAGCATCAACAATACGAAATCTCCTAGAAAACAAAAGTCTGGGACCAGATGGCTTCACATCCAAATTCTATCAAACCTTTCAAGAGGAACTAGTACCTATATTATGCAATGTTTTCCAAAGCATAGGAAAAGAAGGAGTACTTTCCAACACATTCTATGAAGCAAATATCACCCTGATACACAAACTAGGAAAGGATCCAACAAAGAAAGAAAATTATAGACCAATATCATTAATGAATATTGATGCAAAAATATTCAATAAGATCTTAGCAAACAGAATTCAACAACACATCAAACAAATTATACACCATGATCAAGTTGATTTTATTCCAGGGTTACAGGGTTGGTTCAACATACACAAAACTATAAATATATCACACCAATAAAATAAAAAACAAAGACCATCTGATTCTCTCAATTGATGCAGAAAAAGCCTTTGATAATATCCAACATCCTTTCATGATAAAAACACTTAAGAAAACAGGCATAGAAGGGACATTTGTTAAACTATAGGGCCATCTGCAGCAAGCCCATGGCCAATATCATATTGAATGGCATAAAATTGAAAAATTTCCACTCAGATTAGGAATGAGGCAAGGATGCCCAATTTCTGCACTGCTATTCAACATAGTAATGGAAGTCTTAGCCATCACAATCAGGCAAGAGAAGGAGATCAAGGGTATTCAAGCAGGGTCAGAGAAGATCAACTTCTCACTCTTCACTGATGATATGGTCCCACACCTGAAAAATCCCAGGGACTCAACTTTAAAACTCTTAGAAGTGATCAAGGAATACAGCAGTGTCTCAGAATACAAAATCAATACTTACAAGTTAGTAGCTTTTATATATGCCAACAATAGTAAAGCTGAAAATATAGAATATTTCAAGTCAAGGACTCTATTCTTTTTAGAACAGTGCCAAAGAAGATGAGATATCAGGGAATTTACCTAAGAAAGGATGTGAAATATCTGCATAAAGAGAACTATGAAACTCTGATAAAAGGAATAGCTGAAGATGTTAACAAATGGAAAAACATGCCACGCTCATGGCTGGGTAGAATCAAAATTGTTAAAGTGTCCATACTACCCAAAGCAATATACAGATTTAATGCAATCCTTATTGAAGCACCATTGTCATATTTTAAAGAACTTGAAAAACAGTACTTTGTTTTATATGTAATCAGAAAAAACCTTGAATAGCAAATACATTACTCAGAAATAAGAACAAATCAGGAGGTATCAGATTACCAGACTTCAGGCTATACTATAAATCAATAGTGATCAAAACAGCATGGTACTGGCACAAAAACAGAGCAGTAGTTTGTGGAACCAAATAGAGAACCAAGAGATGAACCCAACTACTCATCATCATTTGATCTTCTACAAGTCTATCAAAAATATTCATCAGGAAATGACTCCCTTTTTAACAAATGGTGCTGGGTGAACTGGCTGGCAACCTATAGAAGACTGCACCTGGACCCCAACCTTTCACCATTAACAAAAATTGATTTTCACTGGGTAAAAGGTTTAAACTTAAGGCTTAAAACAATAATAATACTAGAATAGAGTGCAGGGAAAATACTCGAAGAAATTGGCCTGGGAGGATATTTTATGAGAAGGACCCACCCCTCCCCAGGCAATTGAAGCAACACCAAAAATCTATTACTGGGATCTGATCAAACTAAAAAGCTTTTGCACAGCCAAGAGAACAGCAAGTAAAGGAAACAGACAACCTTCAGAATGGGAGAAGATTTTTGCAGGTTATGCTTCTGACAAAGGTCTGATAACCAGAATTCACAGAGAACTCAAACTAATCAATAAGAAAAGAACAAATAACCCCATATCTATGTGGGCAAGAAACTTGAACAGAAACTTCTCTGATGAAGATAGGTACATGGCTTACAAACACATGAAAAAATGCTCATCATCCTTAATCATCAGAGAAATGCAAATAAAAACCACTTTGAGATATCATCTAACTCCAGTAAGATCAGCCCACATCACAAAATCCCAAAACTACAGATGTTGGCATGGATTCAGACAGAAGGGAATGCTTCTACACTGCTGGTGGGAGTGCAAGCTAATATGACCTTTTTGGCAAGAAGTTTCGAGAATACCCAAAGAACTAAAAGTAGAGCTACTGTTCAATCCTGCAATTCCTCTACTAGGGATATACTCAGGTGATCAAAAATTATTTTACGACGAAGACATTTGCACCAGAATGTTTATTGCAGCCCAATTCATAATAGCCAAGACATGGAAACAGCCCAAGTGCCCATCCACCCATGAATGGATTAACAAATTGTGGTATATGTCACCGTGGAATACTATGCAGCCATGAAAAAGATGGAGACTTCACCTCTTTTGTTTACCTGGATGGAGCTGGAACATACTCTTCTTAGTAAAGTATCCCAAGAATGGGGAAAAAAGTATCCAATGTACTCAATACTACTATGAAATCAGTATATAATCACCTACACACTCATAGGAATGGCAAAACATAACTATAGTCCAAAAAGTAGAAGGGAAGAGGAGAGAAAGGGGAGGGGAGGAGGAATATGGAGGGAGGAAGGGCATTTGGGGGGGGTCTCACCTAAGGTGCATGATGCAATGGTACATTTCAAAACTATTAAGAAATTAGTATAATTGTGATGGATTACTTAGTTCAATGTAAGCATTTCACATTGTATATCAAAGCTGTACCCTAAACCCCATAAATGCAGCAATGTACAAAGTTATGATTTAGTAAAAAATAATAATAAAAAAGAAGATAAATTTAGGAAAAAACACTTAGGCCCATATAAATGTTGTTGAAATAGAATGTGTTGGTGGTGTTAATATAAATGATCAATCTGTTCAATACCTTAAGAAAATTCAACGTACTTTTAAAAACTTCTTTGCTCTTTCTACAATTTTTAGGAAAGAACTGTTATAACTAATGAGAATTATTTTAGATATATTCATTCATCTAGTACATCAAAACATCAGTATTTTCACATCTTAAAATAATGTAGGACTTGAAAAGGCCAGAGCTATCTATTTTTAGTTTTATTTGACAGTATCGCTATCTGTAGGGCTGTATGGCTTGAATAAACAAAATATCAGCATTGGTGACAGACTTGTTTAAAGCACACTTCAACCTCTTGCTTTCTGTGGAGAGCTGGCAATTCACATTTTGGCGATTGTAAATTGAACTGCGATAAACAGTCTAGTGCAAACAATCTAGTTTATTCCTCTTAGTAAATTATCACAAGAAGGGAAAAGCAAGCATCCAATGTACTCAGTTCTAATATGAAGCCAATAGATGATCCAGTTCATACCCATGTAAGTGAAAAACTCAAATCAGTTCAAGTGGGGGGTGCAGGGGAGTGAGGGAGAAGAGAGACAGCAGCAGGGAAGGGTATGGCACATACACGGTTATCCCCATCTTCTTGGGGGCAGGACACAACTACAGGAGACTTTACCTAACAAATGCAAACAGTGTAACCTAATTCTTTGTACCCTCAATGAACTTGAAACAATTTAAAAAAAAAAGAAAGAAAGTTGGCAATTCATTTTTGCCTTCTCAAACTCGTTTTCTTCATCTGGAAAGGCATCATCACTCATTTAAATATTATTAGTAAGGAATTCACATATTTTCTTAGAAATTCTGTCAGATCAGACCTGCTTAGAAGTTTACATGTACTACATTTATCAAATACCAGTTAAATGCACCTTTAAATTATGGAGTGAGGCTTTTCAGTTGCAATATTTACACAGATTGAATAGCTTTTTCTGAGTAGGTGAAAAAACAATAAAGCAAATTAAAATATTTTTTTGCTAGCTAAGACTTCACACATCATTAAATGTGAACATAAAACAAAACTAAATTAAGGAACATGAATGGAAAACTAGCTTAAAGATAGCTAGAAAATATTTTTTAAAAATCTTTTTTCCTGCCAGCCAATGACTTGTTTAGAAGTATAGCTATCCTTTAAATCTTTTAAATGTGTTTTCTTCCAAGTCCTGTAAGGCAATAGAATTTTTTAATGCTAGTCTTTCTCAATTGGTGGCATACATTACACAAAACTGTCTTGCTTTGATGGGCTGCACGTTGTGTGTGTGTGCACACACGTGTATATGCTGACACAGCACATGCCTGTGTGTGTGCATGTGGGTCTGCCAGTACAGCTAAGGAAGCAAAGCTTTAGGAAAAATCCATGGAATTTGGACAAGCTTTTGTGAACGTAGTTTTCCTTAGACAGTAGAAAGTACAACTTTTTTTTTTTTTTTGAGAGACAGAGTTTTACTTTGTCACCCTCAGTAGAATGCTGGTGTCACAGCTCACAGCAACCTCCTTTTTGATTCTCTTGGGCTTAGGCAATTTCCTTGTTTCAGCCTCCCAAGTAGCTGGGACTACAGGTACCCACCACAATGCCCCGCTGTTTTTTTTTTGTTGTTGTTGTTGCAGTTTGGCAGGGGCTGGGTTCGAACCCGCCATCCTCGGTATATGGGGCCACCTACAGCTTTTTTTTTCATTGATAAAAGAGTACATCTAAAAATTCAAGAGGAAGATATATAGTGGCAATCCAAAAGGAAAAATAAATACAGAGACAAATCATTAAAAATGTATGCTCAAAATAATATCATAGATAAGAATAATGTTGCCTAGTTCATGTTCTGTAATTTTTGCATACTGTATATGAATGCCTGTTATATAATGTTCCATTGAAGACATTTTATAGTTTTAAAGGTAGGTGGAGTGGAACAAGTGTGAGTTTTCCAAGATCATGTAACTGTCAGATTTGCTTATGGAAATAATTTGTTTGGTTTGTCAAAAAAGAGTTATTGAGTGCTGGCCACCAGCCAAGCATTGTTCTAGTCATTAGGGACAAAGAAATTAGAAAAAGACAGATGCGTCTGTCTGACCTCTGTTTATGAGAGAAACCAAATATGTTTTCTTTGGTTTGAGCATCTTTTAAGTTTTATTATTCAGAATCAGCAGAAAATTAAATAAACTCATTTTGCAGAGAAAGGTATTCCTAATAGAAGAGAACATGCCCGAATAGCAAAATAAAATGTTTTGACAAGGTTTAATTGCAGTTCCTTTGTATTTAAATATCACAGTGTGGCACAGAAGAGAAGAGACATAAGAGACATTCTGGGTAGTGTCCATTACCTTTGCGATTATGCATGCTGAGTTGGGCAAAGCCTTGATAGTTGAGACTACCCATAAAAAAATAATATAACTCTTGAAAATAATTTTTCCAGAAATGATTTTGGTGAATTTATTTATCTCAAGTTTTAAATGAAGTGTGACCTTATGTTTGAATGAAGTGTTACCTTATGTTTGAATGAAGCAATACTTTACAAATTTACATCAGAAAAATTAGAAAATTTATTTATGGGAGATCTCAAAGTCATCAAATTAATAAGGAAAAATCTTTGCTAATACACGTATAAACCTTATAATCTCCTACCAGTAATCACATGAAAATACTGACAAGCTGGGACTACAGGCACCCGCCACAACGCCCAGCTATTTTTTAGAGACGGGGTCTCACTCTTGCTCAATTTAGTCTCAAACCCCGTGATCTTAGGTGATTCACCCAACTTGGCCTCCAAATATAAGCAAAAATTTAATTCAATAATTGGCAAATTGCTATTTTCTGTTATCACTTTTGGCATAAAAAGCAGAGATGTGGTTAAAAATTGGAGGTGGGATTATAATTAAAACATACTACCTTGGGGGTCATTCTGGGACATTTTTCAAACAATCACGGAAACATAAATTGGCAGGCAGAAATGGGCATGTATATTTCTAAATGCTGAATTAGCCACGCCCAACTTTTTAATATTTGTCCAGATGAACTAGGCTATAAATTCCCATCATTCAACTGACGGATCCATAGTTTGTGATAAATTCTACTGCATAGTCCCAATCAATTAAATATAATTTGTAACTCTGCTTTAAAAATCACATGTGAAAAGGTTATTTACATTTGGGTATTATAACAAGCCATATTTTGTTCAAGGACAATATTTTTGAATGCCTTGTGTGATTAAATATCGTACTAGTTCCCTAATTGATTAAATAAAATATGAATAGTATAAATAGATAATGATGTGATACCTGAAATGTATTGGAGAATAAATGAAAATATGGAGAATACATTTTTAAAATTCTCAAATATATAACCGTTGCATTGATAGTATATCTTGCCTTGATGCTACATTTTGTTTTGCGAGCATTTCTTTTAACATTTCAAAAGATGTGGCCTTCGAAACTAACAAGACCCTGTGTGATGGTCCTCATTGTGCTGCCTTCAAAGCATTGTAGCACAGTTAAACCATGTGTTGAGTGCCGGACACAATTTTTTAGAAACTGTGATTAGAATCATCACTTGCTGAACTTTGGTTGATATAGTTGCAGTTGTAAAACTTAATTGTTTTTATATTAAATGTTAGTGTTAAAATAGCCTAGTGGTCACCAAAATCACTCAGAAGTCCTCCCCCATCTGTAAACAAAGGTGTGAAATACTAGAAAATGATAAAGTGTAACTTTGTCTTGCCAGCCTTGGAATTATGAGTCTTGATTTTATTTTTTGAAGGGGGAAATACCTAAAATTTTCTACATAAATTAATATTTTATTGTTTCAAATTCTCAATGCTCAAATTAGTATGAAATTTGGCCCACTGCACTTTAATTACATTTTTCTCTATAATAGAATTGACCAATCTAAGCAAATATTAGTAGATGCCATTAATTTAGGGAATATAGAAATAATTGATTTTATTATTTAATGTTATTAAAATGTTCAACTTAGTTTAACACATTTGGCAAGTGTCTCAGTTGAATGGTGATCTTCACACTTTAAATGGCACTTTCCATTATTATGAAAAAATACTGTATTTAAAAATTACTGAAGTGCACTTTGATTATTAGCTAATATTTTCAAGCACAAAACCTCACTGGGGCAAGGTTTGTCATTAATGATATTGGACATAGATCTATACTGCATCGTTTTCTTGATTTTTTTTTTAATGTTTTGTCAACTTCTTGTCAGATTGGATTAGACCATCACAGCTCCTGCTATATAAGGTGGATGAAAACTGGTCCCACTGTAAGTGCTGGTTTAGCCATTCTCTTGCTGTTTGCCTGTGCTTATCCTATTAGAGTTTTCCTTATTCGTTTTAAATAACTTTTTTTAAAGCTATTGTGCTTTTTTGTGAGGGTTAGTTTAATTAAAACTAGGCAATGTAATCTATCAACTCAGTTAAGCAGGCCCATCGTGCAAACTGCAGGAAACTGCTATTTGCTGAGAGCAGCGTGTAAGCTGTGAAGTGACAATGGGTAGAGAGCCTTGCTTCCCCGCCAGCCTCTACTCTCAGCGGCTTCAGCCTGTCCCTCAGGCTCCCTTCATCCTGTGCACAGGACAAGACAGTGCAACATCACAAGAAAAGGGAACCAGCATTGGTCCACGTCACCCATCAGCAAAGCCTAGTTCTTCTTCTAACTTTTAAATTAAAATAATGAAAGAAGTAGACCTTCTAACATTTGATTTCTTTAACCTAATGAACCTTTTTGTACATTCTCAGGAGTATAAACACAGTCCTCTTGGAGACCACTGACCTAACATCCTACATAGAATATGAATGTCAAAAAATAGCATTCAGTGTCACTTAAGAAATAAATCAAGATGCATTTCTTAATTTACAGCAGTGTTTTTAGCATTTTAGCTTTTAATCCCAATGCACAGAAATGTCTGTGTATTTATAGAGGGATTTGGATTGTAGAAACTTTAGTCAATGATTTTGTTGCAGGAGAGAAACTCAAGGGCACACGGCTATTATTGTTATGATGATCACAATGTTGAATGATGATCTATGACTGTCATTTCACGATACGGGTCCACTGTACTATGGAAAAGAGTTTTAAGTATCTGGTAAAACCTAGTTAAGAATTATTTGAGGGATTAGGCAAACAGTATTTTGAATCTTTTTTACCTTAATGTTAAAGATACAGTTTTCCCTGCTTTCATCACATAAGTGTCTTGTATGCCCTAACGATCAAGTTTTATTTTTTATTATATCTTGTATGCATATATCTATTGTCCATGAAAATCTCCTTCTAAGGGAACTGGAGCTGAAGGCACAGAAAAGATA
This sequence comes from Galago senegalensis, assembly GCA_963575145.1. Lineage (NCBI taxonomy): Eukaryota > Metazoa > Chordata > Mammalia > Primates > Galagidae > Galago > Galago senegalensis. Next base: position 7,489 of record CAUYTI010035865.1, on the reverse strand, counting down.
TGTGAGAGTGAAGAGTGACGATTAGGGTTTTTTTTCTTTTTATCCATATTTTGCCTCTTTGTTTATGACGCTCTATTATGAAAAATCTATCTTTAACGCCAAGCAAAGAGGTGATCCATTGTTGTATTAAGCATCAAGAATACACATACAATAAAATTGCCTAAGCTTATTCAGTTGGTAAATCATTTTTGCTTTTCTTTTCTCTTGCTGTAAGCAAATTTCACAGGAGAATGCTTAGAAAGATAGCTTTTTCCTGGGGGAAAAGTCAGGGTTCACTAGCTTTAGTTCTAGCCAACATGTTTGAAGGTGATCCAATCGGCACTATACCATTCCTTAAAACAAGAATTGTGATTTCCTACGCAGTTTTAGCCTTAATCACAGACTTATTGATATGGTTCTGGAATTGTTTTATTTCAATTGTATTTTCAAACAATAAAAAAATTTATAATTAAGAAATGTTTAATAATATTATCGAATTTTTGTTATATGTGATGAAATGCTAATTTTAGTGACATTTTCAGATATACCCATGTAACCAAAAAAAAGTCTGAAATTCTGATAAAGTGTGTGAATTTTATCTGTTTTTGAGGATTGAAATGAGAAGGATAATAGGAAGAGAATGATTAAAATTATTTCACTTTTAATATCTTCCTTTTTATAATAGCAATTTTTCACACTATGCCTATCTCTAGTAATTAATTATAAATTCAGTAATAAGTGGAAAAAGTTCTGCAATTTATGGGTAAAGCTATAGCATATGTAATATTAATACTTGTTTTAAAGTTATCTCTTAAGCATGGAGAGGGAGTGGCTGAAGTAGTGGCTATGTAGCTGTGGTATCTGATAGCTCTTATTAGAAGTCAAGAGCTTAGATAACCTCAGATAAGATCAAACTACCGCCCGCCCCCACCCCTGCATACACACACAAAAAACAATTACTTTTATAACCAACTTTCCTAAACTCCATCCAGCAGGTTGTGTCATGTTGAAAGCAAACACATTAAGTGAAGGTGAAACACACACCACTGTTGACTCTGCTCTGACACTCCCCCTTTTCACTCTGTGATTTCACGGCTGTTGCACATGAAGTGGCACCGTGTAAGTCCCCATCTGAAGGCTGGCACCCATGCCAGTCCACATGGACACTCAGCCAGCCCTCAGCTTTGGCCCCGAGAGCCTCTTCCCGGGTGATCTGCAGGTGTATCTATGACTTCTTCTCCCCTAGGTGATAAGCTTCTCCTAAAACCATTTCTGATTCATCCCTATAATCTCATTATTCCACCATCTTTCTTTATTTGCTAACCCCTGTAACACCCGACACATAATGTATGTTATTTACAGAAAATGATAATACTAGTTAATGGGTGCCTCGTGTCTAGAGAGATGACAGGGCCTTTTCCAGGGCTTTCACATAAATTCCATTACTATTTCAATTTTACAGATGAGCGAACCACTGAGTTACAGAGAAGTTAAACAACTTGCCCAAGGTTACATGGTTAAGAAGAGGCAGATTCAGCCCTAAACAGTCTGGGTTGAAAGTCTGTGATTTTCAACACTTTGCTACTTAAGCCTTTTAGTCTTAATGTTTCCAGAGGAGCATCTGTGATACATGTCTGTATTAAACAATTCTCACTGTCCGTAAATTCTTCCTTTTATCTAAGCTTAATCCTCCTTGCTTTAGATTCTTTAGATTAAGCCTCTGGTGCTTTCTTTGGTACAGAGAATCTATATAAGGGCCCTTTATGTACTTAAACGGAGTTTTAAAGTCATTCACTTGACTACTGGTTCAATAACCCGAGTACTTCTAACCTCTTCCTTTAGATTTTATGTCTGAATTTTGTAAGCATTTTGGTGAAAACTTCTTAGGTTTTCTCCATTTTGCTTAGCTGTAATTGAATAGACTCAAGGTTAAATAAATTTGGAGTAGGATTAACATATCAACAATTGAGTGTGTATAATATGCAATTATAGAATTATGAGATTTTAAAACAGATCATATATATATATAAAATCTTTCCATATTTATAGTGTAACCACCAAAATTTGTGTTTTAACTGCATTTTATAATAAAATACCTTTGGAACTATAGACGTTTTAAAGGTAAAGCTGTTTAATGGCATTTTTTCTTTTATTGCCTATAAACTGGCTTCCTTTTTAGGAAGGGAACAATATTTGGATTTAACTTTCTCTACAGTTATGTTTAACTATTTGGCCTTTTATCTTATGTTAGCACATCATACCTTACTAAAACTAAAGTTTTCTTATAATTTAATAACATCTTTTTATATAGTATTTGATAGCTTAAAATATGACTATTATATTATATAACAAAGTATAGGAAGCTAGTTTGCAGCTGCCATCATGCAAAAAAGAGTTACATGCAGACGTGAAGCTGCTATGTTTAGAAAGGCTTGCGTACAAGTTGGTCCTTGACGAGTATCTGGAAACTTGGATATCTGCAGTGTTCACACCATTCCTCAACTGATAAACGTAGGTTAGTGTTCCTGGTTTGTTTGTGTGAACGACGTGGTTTACTCTGAGAACGTGCTCTCCTTCTGTGAGTCTGGAATTTTAGTATCAGGCAGAGAGAAGCTATGTATATGGCCAGCCTCTTAGAGTGCCAAGTCTCTAAAGTGTGTGATGTTTCTGCAAGGGCAGAAACACACTGCTGCATTTCTGGAGGAAGAATGTTCTGTCACCCCTCAGGGGAGACACAGTTATCAGTAAGGCTGCACAGGATTCTTGCAGACTCAGCCTAGGACTTTTTACACTTGTGATCTGGGTGTACATTCGCATTTTGGTTGCTGTAATCAATTTTCTCCATGAGTGCAACTGTATGCTGAGTACCCCAAGTCCTTCCAGTAGATTTCTAAATATGAAGTAGTCCGGGGGAACCCCCACACAGCCATCATTGACAAAATACTTTCACATCATTCACATTTTCCTTCTAACTTCTTCATAAGTCTTCATGCAGAAGGCAAGCTACATATTATACTTCTTATTTTTAAATAAAGAAATAGGCATAAAAATCTAAGGATATTGCTGACCTTACACTATTTGTATTTAACATTTTCTTTGCACTTCTAAGCATTTCTAGACACTTACAATCCTTAAGTTTCCCAGTCCTAGTTCTGCATTGCTCCTTCTTCAAACCCTGTGACCTTGAGGTTCTCAGCGTGGTCTCTCAAACACACTCTCCTGTTCTCTGTGGGTCAGGCTGCTCATGGCTTTAGCATTTTTATTGTTGCCTCATTTGGGTCAACATTTGCTTGTATTCTCGTGTAATCTGATTATGGCTCACTTTGTGGTACTGCGGCTTCCTTCCAGTGCAGCTTGGCCAAGATACCCATAGGCAAAGAATTTATCTCAATCAGAACCTACCAAAAATACAATGTCAGAGTTATACATACCAAGATGGGAATGTGAAGGGAACAGGTGAGTGGGAAGTAAGAGGGGTGATGTTGATTAAATGTTTTAGGGTCTGTCACAAATTAGTGATCACTCTATTTCTTGACCATGGCTTTGCTTTCATCATTATATCATAAGATGAAATTTTATGACTGGCACAAATAAAAAAGCCATTTAGTAGTCCCACATGCCCTCTTTCTCCCAGTCAATGAAAGTTCTAAACTGATATTTAAACACTCCCTGCATGGTGCATTAGCCCATTTTCCTGACTATGTAATAGTTCAAATGTCATGAGTAGTCTTAGGTAGAGTCCTCAGAGATAACTTGCCCTGGGTCAGACAAATGACACAGCAGAGAACTAAGAAATTACATTGGAGCCAAATATTTCTGGAGATTAATCTAGTGATTTACTCTGTCAACTTTAAAAAGATGTATTTTTATTACTTTTCATAAGCTTTTACAGAACCAAAGTTGTGAGATGGTGGGCAGAGATGGTTAATAAAAGAGAGCTTGGGGTGGTGATTAAATCTAAATACCCCCTGTGATTGAATATTCCATTAGCCTTTGCATGGTTAATGGACTCAAACAACAATCTTTGCCTAAAAATATTAAAGAAATAGATCCCACATAAGGAGACTGTAGGATTCAATACAGGATTACAGTGGCATTTTGTGCATTGAATATACACCTTTGGACTACATATAACTTAGGGAAATAATTTTCAAATCTACTAAAAGATTTTAAAAAGTTGTTATCTGACTTTATAATTTGAGATTTGGTCCCCCATAGGAAACTTCAGATTCTCCATGTAAGCCAGAATCTTTCATGATTTCTCAAGATGGTCCTTTAAATAGGCAAGTGCTATTCATCCTTTCATCCTGCTATTGGCCATTTGACCCTAGTTCTACTTCTTCTAGGATTCAGATTCTGTAACAAATTCTATTAATATTTGTCAAGAGTTACTATTTGGTTCTTGTACTCACCACTTTCATATTTATGACATCAAATTAGATCATCATTTAGTCATTTAAGAAATTTTTTGTACTGCTGGTAGGAAATGCAAATCAAAACCACTTTGAGATATCATCTAACTCCAGTAAGATTAGCCCACATCACAAAATCCCAAAATGAGAGCTGTTGATGTGGATGTGGAGAAAAGGGAACACTTTTGCACTGCTGGTGGGAATGCAAACTAATATGCTTCTTTTGGAAAGATATTTGGAGATAATTTAGGGATCTAAAAATAGATCTGCCATTCGAATCTTCAATTCCTCTACTAGGTATATATCCAGAAGATGAAAAATCACTTTGTAACAAAGATATTTGCCCCAGAATGTTTATTGCAGCCCAGTTCATAATTGCTAAGTTTTGGAAGAAGCCCAAGTGCCCATGGACCCGTGAATGGATTAATAAATTGTGATATATGTACACCATGGAACATTATGTAACCCTAAAGAAGGATGGAGACTTTACCTCTTTCATGTTTACAAGGAACTGGAACATATTCTTTTTAGCAAAGTATCTCAAGAATGAAAGAAAAAGTATCCAATGTACTCAGCCCTACTATAAAACCAATTTATAGCTTTCATATGAAAAAGCTATAACCCAATTATAGCCCAAGAATATGGGGAAAGTGGAGCAGGAGGGAAGGGGAGAGGGGAGAATGGGTGGAGGGAGGTAATTTGGTGGGACCAGACCTATGGTGCATCTTACAAGGGCACATGTAAAATTTACTAAATGTAGAATATAAATGTCTTAACACAATAAGAAAATGCTAAGGTTATGTTAACCAGTTGGATGAAAATATTTCAAATTGCATATAAAACCAGCACATTGTACCCCATGATTGCATTAATGTACAAAGCTATGATTTAATAAAAAAAAAAAATAAAAAAAAGAAAAGAAATTTTTTGTTGATTAGCTAGGTGTCCTCCTAGTTGATTTTGAATAAAGTAATACATTTTCCTCTTCTATTATAGTTTTATTCAAGAATATCATTTGCTCTTAAAATCAATTGTTTTTTTTTCTTAAAGTGACACACTTTTTGACAGAATGATCTTAGCAAATTTGTGGTTTAGCCCACCCATATAGGTGTGGCTCCTGACCTGTGGTTAGCATCTGTAGCTATTTCCATCATCACTACTTTGAGATCTGTTGTTAGAACCTGTGAGTTGTTGAGCAGTTATGATAACTTCGCTACCTACCTTTCAGGGGGACTAGAATTTTTCTGCCCTGCCTCCAGTTTTGCTTCAGGGTAAATTCATAGCAATTTTACTTTGTTTTGCTTTCAATTTTCCTTTCAACTGGTATTTTTTTTTCAACTGGTCTTTTTAAATTGTGTTGTATGGTGATTTTTCTGATATCTTCATATCATCCCTTTGTTCTATCATAAAAATATGTAGCCCGTCAAAGACACCTAGAACAAACTGATGTGCTAGTAAGTTACTATAGGATGATACATTGACAAGTTCAAGGACATATAACTATAGTTCCAGAAGGGACTGTAAAGATCTACCACACTTGCAGTCTTCATAAACGTTCTGAACAGGTGTCTAAGTGTGGCCTCCAATGAACTGGGACAGTCACAGGCCATGCCTCAGTACTACCAGGCGGATCTACTTTTATCTCTTAAATAGACCAGGATTCCTCTAGCAAGTTTCATTTTTCAAAAAGGTATTTTAAGGAAATATAGCTTAAGATTTACTAAGTTTAGAGTCCAATTAAATATTCATTTAGCTTGATATTAGAATGACTCATCATGGAAACCTGGGCAATGTTAGCCAAGTACTCTTCTGCTGCTTGAATAGTTATTAGAAGTGAAAATTAATATATTTACAGAACCCAATGTGAGTACACACAATTGGCTGCCAATCCAAATTCATTACCTTTTCTTCCTGCCTAACAGAACATCCCTACGTTTTCTATCCATTCCTCAGGGAACATGGACCTATCCCAGAGCTACATCTTAATATGCAAAAAAACTGGTGGTCCATTCTCCTGGCTAGGTTTTGATGAGAGGATGGCAATGCTGTGTAGTTATGCCTAAGATTTGTGAAAATAATTCTTCTGAGAGGCTTCTGGGAAAGCTTCCCTCCTCCTTAAGAAGAAACCAGTCATAAAGGAAGACAGACATTGAGAATGACAAGAACAAAAAAAATGAAGAGAACCAAAGAATTAGGACATCCTTAAACAAATGAATTAATGAACCGTGGGACTGCCTTATTTCCAGAGTCCTAACCATGTGCAGTCGTAAAGCTCCCTATTTGAAAAGCCATGTGAGACCTCTGCACTACACTTCACCTAGAGTCATCCTGATTGATACTGAAAGGGAGAAGAGGAAAGGATTCCAGAACATTCTGGGTATCTATTGTTTGTCAAGCACTGTACAGGGAAGTTTTGTCTAATCATATATTATTTTCCATCTGTTTGTGAAGAGAGTGTTATCTTCACAAAGTATCTGTTTTTTAAAAATATTTAATGAATTTCTAGAGGTTTCCTAGCTGCAAAACTGAAATTTGAACCCAGGTTTTTAAATTCAGAAGTCACTGTATGGCCCATTGATACACGTTGTGTAGCTGGTCCGATGCACACAACTGATCTTATATGTCAGCGCAGGGCACGTGCTATTCAGCACCCCTCTGATTCACTCTCCAATCTTGATCCTCTCTAGGATGCCTCACATCTTTATTTCCTATGCCCAGCATCATTTTCAAATCGTAGTCGCTGAATCTAAGCCCTTCTAGATCCACTAATCTTCCAGCTATATGGTTTTAAACACTATCAGTTTTTGATAAGAGGTGATTTATAGTATTAAATGCATTATATCTAATGATACTTTATAAAGCCAGTTGATTATCAGAGTCAAAAAGGCTATTATAAAATAGAATCATAGTTTATTTATTATATATTTTATTTATTACATCTCTTAAAGGGGAAGATGTACTTTTTTGTTTTAATAATGTCTTTTTATGAAAAATGCTAGGCTCCAAACATTTCTAATGAATTTGTAAGATGCAAAAAATTGTTTTCAGTAATGATAGAACACCCAGCACACGTATCACTTATAAGAACCAATAACCCT
>CAUYTI010035864.1:0-10092 GCA_963575145.1 Galago senegalensis | reverse complement strand
GCCAAAACAACAATGACGGCTGCAACCAAAAAATAACCGGGGGTTGTGGCAGGCGCCTGTGGTCCCAGCTACTTGGGAGGCGGAGGCAAGAGACTCGCTTGAGCCCAGGAGTTGGAGGTTGCTGTGAGCTGTAATGCCATGTCACACTACCCCGGTGTACAGCATGTTGATCTTTAAAAAAAAAAAAAAAAAAAAAAAAAAAAAGAAATGGCCGCAGATGCACCAGGTTAGTGGCTGAACGAATCCTCTATCACCTACAGATTTTTAGGGGGGTTTTAGAGCCAGAGTCTCACTTTGTTGTCTTCAGTAGAGTGCAGTGATGTCACAGCTCACAGCAACCTCCAGCTCCTGGGCTTAGGTGATTCTCTTGCCTCAGCCTCCCAAGTAGCTGGGACTACAGGGGCCCACCACAACGCCCGGCTATTTTTTTGTTGCAGTTTGGTCGGGACCGGGTTTGAACCCACCACCCTCAGTATATGGGGCCAGCACCCTACTCACTGAACCACAGGCACTGCCCACCTTCAAATTTTTGTTATCTCCTCCTGCCACCTGGAAGCTCCAGTTGCCTTTACAGAGTGTCACATTTACCTGTCACTTGTACTGTTGTTGACTTCATAGTTTTCCTTATTTAAAAAAAAAAATTTTTTTTTTGAGACAGTTTTAACTTGTCACCCTCGGTAGAATGCCATGGCATCACAACTCACAGCAACCTCAAACTCTTGGACTCAAGCGATTCTCTTGCCTCAGCCTCCCACATACTGGGACTACAGGTACCCAGCTATTTTTAGGGATGAGGTATGGCTCTGGCTTAGGCTGGTCTTGAACCCATGAGCTCAGGCAATCCACCTGCCTCAGCCTCCCAAGTGCTAGGATTACAGGCATGAGCCACTGTGCCTGGCCCTTAATTTTTCTTTATTTTCGAAACAGAGTCTCACTCTGTCACCCTGTGTACAGTGCCATGGTGTTATATAGATCACAGCAACCTCGGTTGTTTGGGCTCAAGCAGTCCTCTTGCTCCAGTCTCCAGAGTATCTGGGACTACAGGAACCAGCCACAACATCTGGCTGACTTTTCTATTTTTAGTAGCAATAGGGGTCTTACTCTTACTCAGGCTAGTCTCAAACTCCTGAGCTCAGGCCATCCACTGGTCTCTGCCTCCCAGAGAGCTAGGATTACAGGTGTGAGCCACTGTGCATCCTTCACAGCCTTCTTTAAAATTACTGTATTTGGGGGCAGCGCCTGTGGCTCAAATGAGTAGGACGCCTGCCCCATATACCAGAGGTGGCGGGTTCAAACTCGACTCCAGCTAAAAACTGCAAAAAAAAAAAAAAAAAAATTACTGTATTTGGGCTTGGCGCCTGTAGCTCAGCAAAGTAGTCCCAGCTACTTGGGAGGCTAAGATAAGCGACTCACTTAAGCCCAAGAGTTTGAGGCTGCTGTGAGCTATGATGCCCCAGTACTCTGCTGAGGACAACATGGTGAGTCTCTGTCTCAAAAAAAAAAAAAAATTGAGTGGCACCTGTGGCTCAAAGGACTAGGGCACCAGCCCCATATGCCGGAGGTGGTGGGTTCAAACCCAGCCCCGGCCAAAAACTGCAAAAAAACAAAAAAAAAAATTACTTTATTTGAAGACATTTTATTTTAAAAGGCAACTGTATTATAACCATAGCAGAAAACCAGTGGTACTTTGCCTGATCAGGAGAGGCACATAAGTGAATACAATGAAGACTAAATAAAATCTACTGACTCTAGTCAGACATCATTGCCTTTTTGAGGTGTTTCTTTTGTTAAAAAGGAAGAAGAGGAAGCATCATGTTAAAGACACACTGGCCCACAATAAGACGTCTTCTAAGCATCTTCTGGGGGAAAGAATCACCCCCTGTGTGAGTCCCAGCGAGGAAGCTCTTAGCCACACCAGCTTTCTCATCTGAGCAGCAGTCCTGGGGGCTGTGCAGGACCAGACACCTTTAGACATTTTCATAACTCATCTCAGGGGGGTGACAGGTGTAACTCCACTGACCAGGAAATTAGAGCTACTGCTGCTGACCTAACAGGAGGGCAACCTCGAACCTCTAACCTTTGGTGGTCTGTGCAACAAGAACTACCAGTGGGCCCCTGAGCTCCTAACAAAAAAGGAGGAGTGGGAGTTTCTGACATAGACAAAAGATTAAAATCTCTCCTGAGAAGAAGAACAGCTGTAATTTTTTGTCAAGCCTTATCTTACCATCTGGTAAGGTCAGCTGGTGGCTGTCTGGGGACTCAGTTTCTCAAAGGGAAATCCAGGTCTCACCTCCTAAGACCTGCTTATTGATCTGGAGGTGAGGTGAATCTTTCCCCAGAAAGTTCACTGAAAGTTCAACACATAATTAAGGCAAATTAATAAGAGGGAGGGGTTTATTTACATGCATTCGGGGAGAATCATGAGTGATTACTCAGCATCCTGATGGAATCCAGATATTTTTGTACCTGCTTTTTATAGGGGAGGGTAATTCTATTTAGGGGCAATAAATGTTTGCCTGGGAGGATGACTAGAGAATGAATGGATGGGGGGGAAACAGATTGACTTGTAAATTCACCTGACAGACAGGTATTACAAGGTTGCCCTGACCTCTCTTCATTAGTGATACTGTCTGTTTAATCCCTTTGTATACTGCCGTTTTCTTCAGGGCATTATCCCCACAGAGAGACCGACATGTCCCTGATTTCATTTCCCCTCTTGCCATGTTTAACAAGAAATTGAACATTTGCTTTGTTTGTTGCCCTAATTTAAGCTCCTACATTCTTTTTGTTTGTTTGTTTTGCAGGTTTTGGCTTGGGCCAGGTTTGAACCCACCACCTCTAGGTATATGGAGCTGGTGCCCTACTCCTTTGAGCTACAGGCACAGCCCCCCAGCTCCTATATTCTTGATGTTCTTAGGCCTGCATGCATAAACACCCAACAGTAGGCTCAGCGCCTGTGGCTCAAGTGGCTAAGACGCCAGCCGCATACACCTAAGGTGGCGGGTTCGAATCCAGCCTAGACACACCAAACAACAATATGGCTGCAACCAAAAAAAAAAAAATTAGCCGGGCGTTGTGGTGGGTGCCTGTGGTCCCAGCTACTTGGGAGGCGGAGGCAGGAGACTCGCTTGAGCCCAGGAGTTGGAGGTTGCTGTGAGCAGTGAAGCCATGGTACTCTACCCAGGGTGATAGCTTGAGGCTCTGTCTCAAAAAAAAAAAAAAAACAACACCCAACAGTAATAATGACCTCCACTCAGCAAGACAGGGCCACACTTCCACAGGAACACAGCTGTGAGACACTGATATACCAGACTGGTAAGTGGGAGAGTCCAGGCTGTCTGATACTACATTACATACTGCACCATACTGCACTGTTCCCCAGGATTTAAAAGATAAAGCATTTTCACATGTGAGGAAGAAGCGATTATGGGTTAAGGGCGAATGAGTGACAGAATTGCAAACAACACCTTGGACGGGTGAGAAGGAAGAACAAGCAGAATGTCATGTATTGCTTGTGGGAGTGTGAACTGGGATATGACCACTTGGAAAAACAATGAGCCATTTTCTACTAAAGACTGCGCATAATTTATGATCTGGAAATTCCAATTCAAGGTAGATATGGAACAGAAATGAATTTATCTGCCTGGGCATGGTGGCATTTGGGGAGGCAAAGGAGGGAGATTCCTTGAGGCCAAGAGTTTGAGATCAGCCTAAGCAACATATCTACAAATTTTTTTTTAAAAAATGATGCAGGCATGGCTGAGTGTGGTGGCTCATGCCTGTAATCTAGCATTTTGAGAGGTGAGAGGATTGCTTGAGCTCAGGAGTTCAAGTCCAGCCTGAGTAAGAGTGAGACCCCAGCTCTACTAAAAATAGAAAACCTAGGGCGGCACCTGTGGCTCAGTGTAGGGTGCCTGCCAGCCCAATATACTGAGGGTGGTGGATTCAAACCTGGCCCTGGCCAAACTGCAACAAAAAAATAGCTGAGCGTTGTGGTGGGCACCTGTAATCCCAGCTACTCAGGAGGCTGAGGCAAGAGAATCACCTAAGTCCAAAGAGCTGGAGTTTGCTGTGAGCTGTGATGCCACAGCACTCTACCGAGGATGACAAAGTGAGACTCTTCTCTAAAAAAAAAAAAAAAAAAATAGAAAAACTGGCTGGGCATAGTGGCACATGCCTGTAGTCACAGCTACTTGGGAGGCTGAGACAAGAGGATTGTTTCAACTCAAAAGAGTTTGAGGTTGTCTTCTGTGAGCTATGAAGCCAAGGCACTCTACTGAGGGCAATTAAGTGAGGCGTTGTCTCAAAAAAAATAATAATAAAATAAACAAATAAGAGTTGGTGAGCCCCAAACTATACCATGAGTTCTCTCCCAGTGACTGGAGGAAACCAGAGAATGAAGAAATATGAAAAGTCAGACAATAAACAGAAAGTTTTTTTGGAGAAGCTGGGTCAGGGTGGCTGACCACCTTTCCAGTGTGAGGACCTGTAGGAAGCTCCAGTCCCAAATAGCTCCATTTTTATTACATACATTAAAGGGTGGGGGAAAAACTAAATCCTTACCTCATGGTTCCGGTTGGGCTTGCATTTTCTTTTCTTTTTTTGAGACAGAGCCTCAAGCTAGCGCCCTGGGTAGAGTGCTGTAGCGTCACAGCTCACAGCAACCTCAAACTCCTGGGCTTATGTGATTGATTCTCTTGCCTCAGCTTCCCAAGTAGCTGGGACTACAGGTGTCCGCCACAACGCCCGGCTATTTTCTGGTTGCAGCCGTTATTGTTGTTTAGCCGGCCCGGGCCGGGTTTGAACCCGCTAGCCTTGGTGTATGTGGCCGGCGCCATAACCAGTGTGCTGCAGGCGCCGCGCCTCTACGTTATTTTTGATCCTAACACAAACAGAGCCTGGGACACAGTCCAGGTGTAGGACGTCAAGGCCCAGTTAGACCGCACACACAAACTGAAAGGTGAGCGATCAAGGCCGTGGGAAGCCTGTGAACAGTCAGGTGCTGTGCTGTACTGAGAAACGGCGAGGAGGCGCACGTTGTCCTCACCTCCCGCAGAAACTTCTCTTCTACTGGGATCAAAGCGTTTGTGCTGTTTCCAGCGTGCTTCGCCTTCTCTGCTAAATCTTCCCAACCCCCTGCGCTCACTCCCTCAGAGAGGGCAGTCCCACCTGCAGGAGCCCAGCCTCAGAGCGCTTAGAGACCCAGGGACCCGGTCTCCCTGGGGGAGGGGTGAAACTCCGGCGAGACGATCTCCTGCTCTTAAAGGGCCAGGCTTCCAGGCTGTTGCACTTTGCAACAATGGCTTTCTCAGTATGGATCCTGTAGTTTGAATGTGTCCACGCTTTTCTCGGATCCACTTCTCTCCTGTCTCTGTTCCCTTTGCCTATCACCTGCAATTATTTTCTTAATTCAATTTCTTTTCTTTTCTTTTCTTCTTTTCTTTTTTGAGACAGAGTCTCACTATGTTTCCCTGGGTAGAGTGCCGTGGCATCAGCAACCTCAAACTCTAGGGCTTAAGTGATTCTCTTGCCTCAGCCTCCCAAGTAGCTGGGACTACAGGCTCCCGCCACAATGTCCGGCTATTTTTTGGTTGTAGTTGTCGTTGTTGTTTGGCAGGCAGGGGCTGGGTTCGAACCTGCCAGCTCCAGTGTATGTGGCTGGCACCCTAGCCACTGAGCTACAGGCGCTGAGCCCTTAGTTCAATTTCTTATAATACCTACTTATAATAAACAAGTGAATATTGGTTTTAAGCGTATTAAATAATTATTTCTAGGGGTGGCACCTGTGGCTCAAAGGAGTAGGGCACAAGCCCCATATGCTGGAGGTGCCGGGTTTAAACCCAGCCCCAGCCAAAAACTGCAAAAAAAAAATTATTATTATTATTTCTAGCAATACAAGCACATCAAGATATGACTCTTCCCTTAAATACCCTCATTTCTACCCACAAATAAGTTTCTGTTTTTCTGATGAAATACTTAGAAGCACTTTTTTTTTCTTTGTGGTTTTTGGCTGGGGCTGGGTTTGAACCTGCCATCTCTGGCATATGGGGCCAGCGCCCTACTCCTTTGAGCCACAGGTGCCACCCTCTTTTTTTTTTTTTTAAGAGCCAGGTGGCTAAGGCACCAGCCACATACACCTAAGGTGGCAGGTTCTAATCTAGTCCGGCCCTCCAAAAACAACAATGACAGCTGCGACAAAAAAAATGCTGGGCGTTGTGTTAGTCGCCTGTGGTCCCAGCTACTTGGGAGGCTGAGGCAGGAGACTCTCTTGAGCCCAGGAGTTGGAGGTTGCTGTGAGCTGTGATGCTATGACACTCTACCCAGGGGGACAGCTTGAGGCTCTGTCAAAAAAAAAAAAAAAAAAAGCCAGAGTCTCACTTTGTTGCCCTTGGTAGAGTGCTATGGCGTCACAGCTCATAGCAACCTCCAGCTCTTGGGCTTAATCGATTCTCTTGCCTCAGCCTCCCAAGTACCTGGAACCATAGGCACCCACCACAACGCCTGGCTATTTTTTTTGTTGCATTTTGGTTGGGGCCAGGTTTGAACCACCCACCCTCGGTATATGGGGCCAGCACCCTACTCACTGAGCCATAGGTGCCACCCCATATAAGCACTCTTTTATTTAAAGCCTAATAAAGCTCATATATATAGATTTCACTACACATATATATAGGTATATATATACCTACCTATATATACATATATATATACCTATGTATATATAGGTAGTGAAATCACATACACATAACACGTATAAACATATGGACATGAGCACAGCTTATGGTCTTATAAGACTCTTCATGTGCCAGGATTCAAATAGGATCCCTGACACCCCTAGACTATCAAGCCCTAAAAGATAACAACCTTTTAGGCAATCTGAGATTTCTACTTTTGGGGAGAGACAGAGTCTCACTGTGACACCCAGGTTAGAGTGCTCTGGTGATATAGCTCACAGCAACCTCAAACTCCTGGATTTGAAGCCATCCTTTTGCCTCAGCCTCTCCAGTTGCTGGGCCTACAGGCACCCACCACAATTCTCAACTATTTTTTGGTTGCAGTTGTCATTGTTGTTTAGCTGGCCGGAGCTGGGTTCGAACCCGCCAGCCTAGGTGTATGTGGCTCCAGTTTTTCTATTTTCAATACAGACAGGATCTCACTCTTGCTCAGGTTGGTCTCAAACTCCTGAGCTCAAGAGGACCTCCTGCCTCAGACTCTCAGAGTGCTAGGATTACAGGTAGGAGCCACTGCACCCCACTAGAGATTTTTAAAGATGACTTTTTAGGCTCTGTGCCTATGGCTCAAGCAGCTAAGGTGCCAGCCACATATATCAGAGCTGGCAGGTTTGAATCTAGCCCGGGTCTGCCAAACAACAATGACAAATACAACCCCCCCCCCCCCAAAAAAAGCTAGGCATTGTAGCGGGTGCTTATAGTTCCAGCTACTTGGAAGTCTGAGGCAAGAGAATCGCTTAAGCCCAGGAGTTGGAGGTTGCTGTGAGCTATGATGCTATGGCACTCTGCCTAGGGCGACAGCTTGAAGCTCTGTCACAAAATAAATAAAGTTATGACTTTTTAGGTAAAAATTTACATTTCAAAACCACTAAACTTCGATGTAAACACCATTACTTGCCGAGACAAAACGGGGGCTTAAGGATAAGGAGGCAGTCAAGGTCAGATTGCCAGGGGAAGTCTCATCAACAAAGGTAAGGTTTGTTATGTAAACTTTAAGCCCAGTGAAAGTCTCTAGTGGTTTAGAGTAAGGGAGATATCCTTGCAAATGGAGATTTCTCTTACAGAAGTAAAATTTTGTGTGTGTGTGTGGGGGAGGGGACAGGAAGGACTGACTGAGCTGATGGCTACAGCCAGCCCCAAAGTACAAGATCAGCTTTATTGTGTAGTATCTCTACAGGGTTGTCAGAAGTAAAATTTTTTTATAATAGAGTTTCAAAACAGCCAGCTAAATGCCAGAAAGTTGTATTTTGGAGAACCATCTTGTCCAATAAGTTGTTTTTTTTTTTAAATCTAGCTTTCGTTTCTTAGCTAAAACTACCGAATTCTGAGGAAAGTGTTTGGTGGCTTGTCTCTGATTAACAGACTTTTTTAAAATCTTAGTTTAAAACAGTCCAAGCTTCATTTCTTTCTTTTTTTTTTTTTTAGACAGAGTCTCAAGCTGTTGCCCTGGGTAGAATGCTATGGCATCACAGCTCATAGTAACCTCCCACTCTTGGGCTTAAGCGATTCTCTTGCCTCAGCCTCCCAAGTAGCTGGGATTACAGGTGCCCGTCACCATACCTGGCTATTTTTTGGTTGCAGTTGTCACTGTTGCTTAGCAGGCCCAGGCCAAGTTTGAACCTGCCACCTAGGTGTATGTGGCCAGCGCCCTGCCAACTGAGCTACAGGCACTGCCAAAGCTTCATTTCTTTAACTTATTATAAATCGAAAAATCTTGGCACCTACCTATTATAACCTACCTTCTTCTTGCTTTGAGATGTCCTACTTTTTTGGGCCAAACCAAGGTACACTTTCCATATATTGATTTATGACTTTTTTTTTTTTTTTTTTGGAGACAGAGTCTCACTTTGTTGCCCTCAGTAGACTGCTGTGGTGTCATAGCACACAGCAACCTCACTCTTGGGTTCAAGTGATTCCCTTGCCTCAGCCTCCCAAGTAGCTAGGATAACAGGCAGCACCCGCCACAACACCTGGCTATTTTTAGAGGTGATGTCTCGCTTTTGCTCAGGCTGGTCTGGAATCTGTGAGCTCAGACAACCTATCACCTTGGCCTCCCAGAGTGCTGGGATTGCAGGCGTGAGCCACTAATGCCCTGCCTGCTTTATGATATTACAGATAATGTCTGTCTCTAGGAATGTATAAAACTAAATTCTAAAGTAGCCGTCTCAGGCGCATTTTTTTCTGGACCTTTTGAGGCCGTGTGTTCTGCACCAGGGTCACGCACAGTGGGCTCAGAATAAATCTCTTTATTTTACAGAGCTTGGGTTGTTGTTGATGTTGACACAGGGAAGGGAATCAAAGATCTGGGGTAGTTCTTCAGGAGGTGGTGATGGGTGTCCTTTAGTTTGTCTCCTAAATGTAGGCAATTTTCTCAGAATTTCTTTTAGAAGCTTCTTAGGTGCCTTTGCAAATAAGTCTCCTATTCAGTTTGTCTAGTTATAAAATCAGCTTTTCCCACCAATACTGTGCATAAAGAAATTTATTAGATATTTCAAAAGACACCCACTTATGTCATTGCTGCTATGATCATTCTGGGTTAGGTGGGTCCACTTCCTAGGCATCTACAAGAGGGTGCCCCATAAATGTCATACATAAAACTACCTGGGGTTTGAAGCAGTAGGGGTTGGTCACAAGAAGAAAAATCAAGCCTGAATTTCCAACAGTAGGAAAGCAGATTTTTTTTTTTTTGAGACAAAGTTTCACTATGTTGCCCGGTAGAGTGCCGTGATGTCACAGCTCACAGCAAACTCTTGGGCTTAAGCGATTCTCTTGCCTCAGCCTCCCAAGTAACAGGGACTACAGGTGCCCACCACAATGCCCAACTAGGTTTTGGCTGTAGTTGTCCTTGTGGTTTGGTGGACCCAGGCTGGGTTCGAACTTGCCAGCTCCTGTGTATGTGGCTGGCGCCTTAGCAGCTGAGCCCTTTTTATTTGTTTGTTTGTTTGTTTCACTATGTTGCCCAGGGTAGAGTGCCTTGGTCTGCGGTCAGCTATGCTCCCAGCAATCTCAAACTCCTGGGCTCAAAGGATCCTCCTGGCTCGCCTCCTAGTAGCTGACATTACAGGCACCTGCCATGATGCCTGGCTAATGTTTCTATTTTTAGTAGAGATGGGGTCTTACTGTTGCTAAGGCTGGTCTAGAACTCCCTAGCTCAAGAAATCCTCCTGGCTCGGCGCCTATAGCTCAACTGGCTAAGGTGCCAGCCATGTACACCTAAGGTGGCGGGTTCGAATCCCCAGCCTGGACCCGCCAAACAACAATGACGGCTGCAACCAAAAAATAGCCGGGCGTTGTGGCGGGCGCCTGTGGTCCCAGCTACTGGGAGGCGGAGGCAAGAGACTTGATTGAGCCCAGGAGTTGG
>CAUYTI010035863.1:0-38801 GCA_963575145.1 Galago senegalensis | reverse complement strand
GTCCCAGCTACTTGGGAGGCGGAGGCAAGAGACTCGCTTGAGCCCAGGAGTTGGAGGTTGCTGTGAGCTGTAATGCCAGGGCACTCTACCCAGGGGGACAGCTTGAGGCTCTGTCTCAAAAAAAAAAAAAAAAAAAAAGATATAGGGTGGTTTGTTACATACCAGGTGATAAATGGAGCCCCTGACGTTATTCTAGAAACTATAGACTAATATTAGACCCTCACTGAAAATTTTTGGATGGGTGCCTTTTAAAGAGGGGATCTTGGTTGGATGTGGTGGCTCACGCCTGTAATCCCAGCACTCTGGGAGGCCAAGGCAAGTGGATTGCTTGAGCTTACGAGTTCAAGACCAGCCTGAGCAAGAACAAGACCCCATCTCTACTAAAAATAAAAAAACTAGCCAGATGTGGTGATACATGCCTGTAGTCCCACCTACTCAGGAGGCTGAGGCAAGAGGATCTCTGGAATCCAGGAGTTTGAGGTTGCTTTGACTATGACACTACAGTACTGAACCCAGAGCTACAAAGTGAGACTCTGTCTCAAAAAAAGAAATAAAAAGAAAGAGGGAATCTTTTTGTTTTTTAAAGGGAATTTGGGGAGGTGCCTATGACTCAGTGAGTAGGGTGACAGCCCTATATACCGAGGGTTGCAGGTTCAAACCCAGCCCTGGCCAAACTACAACACAATATAGCCAAGTGTTGTGGTGAGCACCTGTAGTCCCAGCTACTTGGGAGGCTGAGGCCAGAGTATCACCTAAGCCTAAGAGCTGGCACTCTACCACTCTACCAAGGGCAACAAAGTAAGACTCTGTCTCTAAATAAATAAATAAAGGGGGGACCTTAAGTAATATTTTTGAGGGCAGAACTTGGCTTCAGAGATAAAAGTTACAAGAAAGACGACTTCAACTGATTTTTTTTTTTAAATGAGACAGAGTCTCACTTTGTCACCCTTGGTAACCGTGGCGTCATAGCTCACAGCAACCTCCAACTCCTGGGCTTAGGTGATCCTCTTGCCTCAGCCTCCCGAGTAGCTGGGACTACAGGCGCCCGCCACAACGCCCAGCTATTTTTTTTGTTGCAGTTTGGCTGGAGGCGAGTTTAAACCTACCACCCTTGGTATATGGGGCCATCACTCTACCCACTGAGCCACAGGCGCCACCCTTCAACTAAACATTTTTTAAAAAGACCTTCCAGGTATCAGTTTCCAATCACAGACTGCAGTGCCTCAGGGCAATGACACAACGGTCACTGTAAGAATTCAAGACTAAGATGGAAGGATGAAGTAGCACAGTGGCTAGACTCTCCATTGGAGTCAGAGAGACCTGAGTCTGCATCTGTTCTGCTATCTTCAGCCATGTGTTTTAGGGCAAATTGCTAACCTCTCAAAGTTTATTTGCTCAACTGCAAAACAGAGATATGAATAACAGCATCTTGAAGCGCTGTACCAAGCGCCTGCCCCAGGAAGCTCTCGGTGCACACACTGGTCAGATTGTGACCATCACTAGCGTTGAGAAGACATTTCTGCATCGGATGGAATGTGGAACCAGAAAGACCCTGTGTTCCTGTCCAACTGAAAACAGACTGGATGTTCCATGACTACTCACGGAGAGTTTACCTCTGCAGAAAGCAAGCTGAAAGCAGCCTCAAAGATTTCCAATTACAGCTCCATCAAGTCAATGGCATTCTCTTTCTGTTAACTGGAAGTTATTTACTTTGTGCTTAAGAGCCTTAATTATTTAAGCTGAAAAATAGTAAAAGAACAATAGATTTAACTCACATGCCAAAAAAGCTTTGCCTGTTTGTTTACTGGCTTGACACAATTAGTTACAAGGCCTCCATTGTGGGGTTATCATGTAGACTGCCCCTCTGCCCTCACCTAGTACCAGCCTCCTGCCTCTGCCCATCAACTGCCAGACCCAGGGGGCCCAGAGTGGGGGCAAAGAAAAAAACAGGACTTAGAGGAAGGGCTTCAGTTCAGTCACTTACTAGCTCTGTGACTTCAGGCAAATTAAGAAATGTCTCTAGGGATTAATTAGTTTGCTTATCTAGAAAATGGGTATAATTAAGGACTCTTCACAGAGAATGTCCTAAGATGAAAGAGAATGACTCCTTATGGTTTGAATATTGTAAAACAAAACGCAATTCTAACTGTTAACTTTTACAACGAAAACATGACAGATGAGAAATCCTGAGACAATTAAGCCAAAGGCACCACTGAGAGAAACAGCAGCTCAGGAGCTCAGATTCATTCATAGTTTCTCTGCTTATTTTTTCACTAAGCTGGATCTTTATTATTTATTTTTTCTGGGACCAAGATTTTTATTTACTTATTTATCTTTGCTCATCACTTTTAATTTTCTTCAAATTTAAAAAAAATTTCATTTCTGGCCGGGGGTGTTGGCTCACGTCTGTAATCTTAGCATTCTGGGAGGCCAAGGCGGGTGGACTGTTTGAGCTCAGGAGTTTGAGACCAGCCTGTTCAAGAGCAGGACTAAGTCTCTACTGAAAACAGACAAACTCGCCTGGGGTAGTGGCGGGTACCTGTAGTCCCAGCTACTCAGGAGACTGAGGCAAGAGGACTGCTTGAGACCAAGAGTTTGAGGTTGCTGGGGGCTATGAATCCATGGCACTCTATGAGCGTGACAGAGTAAGACTGTCTCAAACAACAACAAAAAGAACATGAACAAAATAGCATTAAAAAGCCCTTTCTTCTGCCACTGAGACTGAAACAAGCTTAGACTTGGATTTCTTTTTTCTCTCCTGTCAACTAGGCTTGTTTGTGCTGGGCAAACATGCAAATCCTGAACTCCGAGATTGTTGCAGCGGTAACAGTCTTGCCTGTGATAACACTGTTCTACCTAAGTTGTTAGTAAAGCAGGTACGATTCTGAGATCCTGGCAGGGAAGCCACACTCTGGCTGCTGAGCACATGGTATGAAGTAAACACAAGTAGCAGCAATCCCACAAGTGTTTTATGTGTACATTCCTGAGCGGCCCACTAATCTCGCTGCATCGTGATTTGGAAAACCAAGATGACACGAAATACATGAGCCATCTGCAGTGTCTGCCTACATCGCCGCACCTTTGCTGTATGCAACAGAAAGAGACTACGACTGCAACTTGGACCACGTGGGTCACGTTCTGGGCTCCGTGAACTAAGCGCATTTCCACCTTCACCCTCTCGGAGCCTCAGCGTCTGCCTCTGTAAAAGGACAACAGAGTATCGCAGGGATGGGGGGGGGATGAGGGGGGATCAGGTGAGCTACAGAAGTACGTGGAATTGCAAGAATGGTTCAAGGACAACTATGTGAAAAAATATGCAAAATATTTTTTAAAAATTGCAAAAGCTAATATGGTTCTTTAAGAACTAGTTGATTTTTTTCTCCCTTTCAGCTTCCAGTTTTCTTTCTTTCTGTATGTTTTGCCTAGGAGATAAAGCCCTTGCCAGGCTTCTAGTCTCTTTAGCTACACCACATGTATCTTTCCAGGCTCCAGCATTCCTCCCCAAATGGCAACCTTTTGTTTTTCATCTCTGAATTTCTTTCAAGACTCATTCAAGTATCATCTCTAATTCTGGAGCCTAGTGACTTACGTTCAACTTCTGGCTCTGCCCTTACTGGGTAACCCCAGGCAAGGTTATTTAACCTTTCTGTTTCTCGGTCTTCAAATCTGTAAATGAGGATAATAATTTTATGTACTTCATAATGATCTAAGTGGATTAAATAAGTTAATCTTTGTAAAGTGCTTAAAATGGGAATGTGCTATGCAAATGTTAAGTACATTACAAGTCTTCAGGTTATTAGATTTCTTTTTTTTTTTTTTTGCAACTTTTGGCCAGGGCCGCATTTCAACCTGCCACCTCTGGTATATGGGGCCGGCGCCCTACTCCTTGAGCCACAGGCACCACTCTACATTACAAATCTTATCAGGAATTCCCTAAGCAGCTCCCTCACCCTCTGCTATGTCAGGTTAAACTGATGCTACCATTTCTTATCATAGCATCTAGAATATTTCATGGTACTTTTTTTTGAGACACAATTTTTTTTTATTTCACTATACTTAGGTTGTACAAGTGATTCTCTAATATATGGATATGGATAAGTATCCTATAAAAGTCAGGGCTTTTAGTGTACCCAACACGTGAACAGTATACATTGTAGGTGATTTTTTTTTTCAGAGTCTCACTCTGTTGCCCAGGCTAGAGTACAATGGTGTGATCATTAGTCACCGCAGCTCTGAACTCTGGGTCCAAACTATCCTCCTACTTCAGCCTCCCAAGTAGCTTAGACTACAATCACATGTCCCCATGTCTGGCTAATTTTTTCTTTTTAGTAGAGACAGAGTCAGGCTACCTTGTCAGTCTCAAACTCCTGGCTTCACGTGATCCTCCTGACTCAGTCTCCCAAAGTGCTGGGATTATAGGCATCAAGCCCAACTCTGATAGGTAATTTTTGATCCTTCATTCCCCTCCCCCTTTCTGAGGCTCCAGCGTCCACTAGGCCCCTCTATGTCACCAGGTACACCCATCATCCAGCTTCCATTTATGGTGAGTACAGGCAGCATTTGTCATTCTATTTATGAGAATTCATCACTTAGGATTATGGCCTCCAGTTCTAACCAAGTTGCTGCAAAAAAAACATTTCCTTCAGCTCGGTGCCTATGGCTCAAGTGGCTAAGGCGCCAGCCATGTACACCCAAGGTGGCGGGTTAGAATCCAGCCCGAGCCTGCCAAAACAACGATGGCTGCAACCAAAAAATAGCCGGGCGTTGCGGCGGGCGCTCACAGGAGACTCTCTTGAGCCCAGGAGTTGGAGGTTGCTGTGAGCTGTGATGCCATAGCACTCCACCCAGGGGGACAGCTTGAGGTTCCTGTCTCAAAAAAAAAAATTTCCTTCTTTTTTAAGGTCAAACAATATTCCATGGCGTATGTGTGCATACGTACCCATATCCTATTTATACACACACACCCCCACACACATCCACTCATCAGCTGATGGGCACTTAGGCTGATTCCGTGTCTTTGCAACTGTGAATTGATATGGCACTCATATTTCATGCTTCACTCCCTCTAGTTAAATGCACAATATAAATAATTTCCAGTGAATCTGTGAATGAATAAATGAATACCTCTATTACAGGAAGCACAAAAGAATATTTTTTTTGCTTTCCTAACCTTTAAAGAAAGGTTAAATAACTTGCCCAGGGTTACATAGCTAGAAGGGCAAAGCCAGTTGTTGAACTCAGGAGATTTGGCTCCAGAATTAGAGATGATACTTGAATGAGTCTTGAAAGAGCGAGTACGTGAGCTCCTTCACAACCTAGAACATTCCTCCTGCCTTCTGTATCTCCCATGTCTGACACAGAACCTGTATCCATTCAATGAATAAATAGCTAGAATTACTAAAAACCCAAAATAGAATCTTCAACAAGAGTTTAGGGAACAAAGGTGAAAATATCATTCAAGACTTGGGCAAAACCACAGAGCATCTATGATTAAATGGGATAGTTTGTCCATCACGTCTTATCAAAGATACAGTTGATGACATACATCCATGAGGAACAAGCCTTGGGTGTTGGCCTTCCACACAAGACGCATGCCTTTTAGGAAAGAAGGACAAAGACTGAGTTAGAGTAGAATTCAAATGTCAAAAGAATGAAGATGGGCAGGTCCAGTGGTTCATCCCTCCAATCTTAGTACTTAGGAGGCCTAGATTGGAGCATTGCTTGAGGCCAGGGGTTAAAAAACAGCCTGGGCATAGAGAGATCCTATCTCTATAAGAAAAAAAAATTTTTAATTAGCTACATAGGGCTAAGGAGTAGGGCATCGGCCCCATATACTGGTGGGTTCAAACCCAGCTCCAGCCAAAAACTGCAAAAAATAAAATAAAATAAAAAGAAGCCTCAGGTGTGGCTCGGCGCCTGTGGCTTAAGTGGCTAAGGCGCCAGCCACATACACCTAAGGTGGCGGGTTCGAATCCAGCCCAGACCCGCCAAACAACAATGACGGCTGCAACCAAAAAATAGCCAGGTGTCATGGCGGACGCCTGTGGTCCCAGCTACTTGGGAGGCTGAGGCAGGAGACTCGCTTGAGCCCAGGAGTTGGAGGTTGCTGTGAGCTGTGAAGCCACAGCACTCTACCCAGGGGAATAGCTTGAGGCTCTGTCTCAAAAAAAAAAAAAAAAGAAGAAGAAGCCTCAGGTGGCTCCTGTGGTTCAAAGGAGTAAGGCACTGGCCCCATATGCCGGAGGTGGCGGGTTCAAACCCAGCCTTGGCCAAAAAACCACAAAAAAGAAAAAAAAATTAGCCAGGTATAGTAATGTGTACCTGTAGATCCCAGCTTCTTGAGAGGCTAAGGCAGGAGGACCACTTGAGACCCAGAGTTTGAGGGTGTAGTGAGTTATGATCGTGCCACTGTACAAGTAGTAGGATCCAGGCTGGGCAACAGAGCAAGACCCTGTCTCCAAGAAAGAAAAAGAAAGGAAGAAAACAGAACAGAAAGAAGGGGAGGTAGAAGGGGAGGGGAGGGGAGGGGAGGGGAAGGGAGGGAAGGAGAAGGAAGGGAGAAGAGAAAGGAAGGGAAGAGAACAGAACAGGAAGAAGGGGAGGGAGAAGGGGAGGAGAGGGGAGGGGAGGAGAGGGGAAGGGAGGGGAGCAGAGGAGAGGGGAGAGGGGAGGAGAGGGGAGGAGAGAGGGGAGGGGAGGGGAGGGAGAAGAGAAAGGAAGGGAAGAGGAAGAAAAATGAAAAAAAAAGAGAATGGTCAAGAGAGTCTGTGTGAAGGTAAATTAGCCACCTAGACAAGCAAAGTCTGAAAGTTAGCTTTGGAGGGAAGAAAAATAAGTACGGCTTTAATTAAGAAGTTCCTGGGGAAGGTGAATGAATTTACTGGTTAGGCATCTACAACACGTGGGTGTGGAAAGATAAGGATATCTAGGGTCTGTATCAAACTGACAATCAAGAAGTGTAACTAGAAATTCCACGTGCGATTTTGTTCACATTCGCCGAAGGCCGAGAAAGACTGAAACTGGGATGGGCGGGCAGTTCCTCATCTGACCCCACAGGGCATTTGTGGAGCAGTTGTGACCTTAAGTGACCTGGCATAACACAAAAGTTCATTAGAGCATCTCCCAGTGTCATGGTCCGCATCTGCCTTCCAATTATCAAACCTGAAGTATTCTGTACACATAAAACATGGGAGCTCGTGCAGCTGCACTCTATTTCCTCCACAAGAAAGTCACACCTGGAACCCACACAGTCTTCAGAGGGCTCCTCAGTCACCACACTCTCCCTTAGGCTTTTTCGTTTTCTTTGGTTGCAATTAAAATCTTATGGAAACTAGGTAAACTCAGCTTCCTTCAGCCAGGAACAACTGCAAACACATTTATCTTTCTTCCCCAAATCCACCGGACATCAAATATTGACTAAAAAGTTTCTTCAAAGGAAAATGTCAGACTAGTACATGGAGCTTGTTTCTAGCCATCCTTGCCTATTTGTTGTTTTCCCAAAGTTGCTGGCAATGAAGCTATACACCAGTATGTACTCACTGAATATGCAAGGTCTGACCATGAAGTCCCAGAGCCCATCCTAGAAAAAGTGCCGCATTCTTCACTGCTGAGTGTCACTAAGGCCACTTTTGAAGCACTCCCCTTGGGAAGCTATGCACGACTCCCACGCCTAGTCCACCCTGCAAAGCAATTTTGGAACTCGTTTTCTGGGACAGCCATAAGTTTTCTATGTAGCCATAACTTTATGGGGTCTGAAGATGAAGTGCATGAGCTCATCCTAGAAAACAAAGTGTTACATGTGTCACTGCTGAATACCACTACAGTCACCAGATGGCCAAGAGGAGTATGTCGTAGGTGATCAGCCACAGGGACATGCAGCAGGCAGGACCTGTGTGGTCCTCTTTCTAGGATGAGTTCACAAACTTCATTGCCAAGTTGAAGAACTCACAGATCTTTCTCTACAAAGTTGAAAGCACTGCACAAGGATTTTTCATTTTAAAGGAAGATACAGACTTCATAAAGTATGATACGCGTCAACTTCATTTTAGCCTAAACTAGAACTTTAAACTTTGAGTATCTTGGGTCTGAAAAGAGTCTACCAACAAACTTTCTCAAAGCCCAGCTCTGTCAGAAACTTATTAACACCTCAAAGCTGCTCAAAAAAAAGTAACAAAACTCTGGGAATATTCCAGTGACATCATAAGGAAAAATACTTAGAACCTGAAAAGGAAACAGGGAAGTGACTGAATCCACACAAAGTCTAAAATCAACGACTAACTCAGGACTTTCCTATCAGGGGAACACTCACATCCTAAGAATGGAGTTCAATCCAACTTTGGCAGTGAGCTTCTCCTCCAAATCCCTTCTCTGACCCTGAATCATCACCAGAAAGAGATCAGTGTTAAAAACTAAAGGAAGGAACCCCATTCAAGGTGTGCAGACAGCGAAGGCTGTAAACAGCAAAGTCTGGAACTGGGTTTCTCAACACGGCACTACTGACATTTTAGGCCAGATAATTCTTTGTCCTAAGTGGCTCTCTGGGACCCCACAGCTTGTTTAACAGTGTCCCTGTCATCTAACAACTAGGCACCGGTAGCACACCACCCTCCTACCACCTCCCCAGACTGTGACAACCAAAAAAGTTTCCAGACACTGCCAAATGTCCCATGGGAGACAGAGTCTCCCCTGGTGGAGAATCACTGGTCTAAAATCGCCTTCTATGCCAGCAATAGTCACTGTAAGGGATGGGATTCAGTAGTCAAAACTCAAGTCCTCAAGAACTTTGTAAGGCTTGAAACAGCTGTTTCACGTGGCATTTCCTGCCTGTGACTTCATGCCAGCTGGCCACCCCCCACCCAGCCCTTCCCTAATTTCCCACCATTTACTTGGGTCAAGTTACGTCTGTCAAATGGCGTGGGTTTGCTGATTAAATAAAATTATGTATGGTATAGAGAAGGTACTCAATAAACATTAGCCATTATTATTATTTTCTCTTTTTAACTTTCAGCTCAAATATTTTGTTACAGATAGCTATTTAGCGATTACGCACAGCCGCCTCCACTGTTGCAGGTACACATTAAAGCAGATCCTCACTAAAGTAGAATTTAAATACAGGGAAACCTTGATGCACCGCTCATTCTTTCAGAAACTGACCCATTTTAGGCAAAACCAAACATCACACCATTTGTGGCTCTATTAATAATAATAAATTTGATGACACCTCATGGACTCCATTGGTGTCGCCATCCCAGAATCAACCACTGCAGCCACTGACAGCCACGACGGCAAAACACTGTCCTCGTAACCCCTACCTCCACCCAGTCCTAATGCTTTATGACTTTTTAAAACATGACTTTTTTGGGCTCAGCGCCCAAAAGACTGCTCAAGCAGCTAAGGCACCAGCCACATACACCAGAGCTGGCAGGTTCGAATCCAGCCCGGGCCTACCAAACAATGACAACTACAACCAAAAACTGCTGGGTGTTGTGGCAGGTGCCTGTAGTCCCAGCTACTTGGGATTTTGAGGCAAGAGAATCACTTAAGCTAAGAGGTTGAGGTTGCTGTGAACTGTGATGCCACAGCACTCTACCCAGGGTGACAGCTTAAGGCTCTGTCTCAAAAAAAATAGAACATGACTTTTCGAATCAAAATTTTAGTTCTATGAATTTGGAAGTATATGCTAAATCTTTTTTTTTTTTTTAGAATAACCTCTAAAAGGCCGTGTGATTCCTAGCACTCTGGGAGGTGGCAGGTAGACAGACTGAACTCAGGGGTTCAAGAGCAGCCTGAGCAAGACCAAGACTCCATCTCTACTAAAAATAGAAAAATACAGTGTGTGGCGGGTGGCAGGCCCCTGTAGTCCCAGCTGCTAGGGAGGCTGAGGTGAGAGGGTCACTTGAGCCTAAGCGTTTGAGGTTGCTGTGAGCTGTGATGGTGACAAGGCACTCTACTCAGGGTGACAGCAAGACTCTCAGAAAGAAAAAGAGTAACCTCTAAAAAAAGTGGGGGTGACTTGCAGGTGTGATACTAACAATGAACAGATAAGCTTCCACTACTGTAAAGTGCTGAAAGCCCCGTCTGTTGGTCACCATCCTCTCCCCTGAGCTTGCTCCCGGCTCTAAGCTCAAAACCCAGTTTTGCTAGAGATACAAATCAGCCTTTCATAATGGGGTTAAAGCGTGTTTGAATTGGCTTTCCAGTTCCACCCACATAATGTGCAGAAGGGCAGTATATACTCACTTGTTCTTTGCTCATAAGGACAATAAAACACGAATACAGTCTAGTTCAGGGTTAGAGGGCAGTGGGAGGGGGGAGGACGACTGGCAGAAGGAGGGACAGCAGGAGGCAGGATCTCCCCTCATGTGCACATTGTGAGGGTGTCTAACATGCCCCTGGGTGAGGGGCTCTTCTACAAATGGAACTTTACCCTGGAAGTGAGAACAATGTAACCTAAAAATTGTACCCACATATTAATTTGAAAAAAATAAATAATTTTTTTTAAAAATTATACTTGCATGTTCTAAATATATCTATTTTTATAGCGTCAATATTTATGGTATAAATTTGCACGCCTCTAAGCCACTGTAATTGCCGAGGAATTCTACTGTTTCACCCTGTAATGTTTTCTTTCATCTTTTGTAATGTTGAATGAATCTCTTTGTTCACACAAAGATTTACACTTAATTTTCATTATTAAATTCCAGGGGTGCCCCAAAAATGTATACACGTTTTAAGAGATCTATTTGTGAATAAAACTGATCATTCCCCCAAAATGCATGAAGTGCAGGTAAAATGGATGTGCGTGGGATGTCCAGGTACACTTGACCTGCAACGGTGCCCTCAATTCAACTTTGAAAAGTAATACTTAGAAAACTTCTCTTAAAATCTCTATAATTCTTTTGGTGCCTTCTGTTTATATGTTAGGAAGGAGAATAAAGATGGGGAGGGATTTGTTAAAAGCTAGAAAATCCCAGCTAGGCGGGAGGAATCGGTTCTAATGTTCTATAGCACCACAGGGCGACTGTATGAGCAATAATAATCTGCACAGTTTCCATTAGCTAGGAGGAAGATAGTGAATATTCCCTACACCAACAAATGAGTATGCTAAGTACCTTGACCTGACCTGATACTATACTGGGTGGCCGCTGCACATGAACCTATGGCCACCCTGTATATGCCAACATCACTCTGTACCACACAAATACTTACAACTATTATATATCAATTTCAAAATAAAAGATAGTTAATTACTTAAAAAATCCCAGAGAACAAATAAATGTCATTTTTTACCCAAAAAAAATGTCATTCAATGTTGTAAAGTATAAACATATGCTGAATAGATATAAAATAATATGTACTGACTATATTAAATATATCGATATATTCACTATTGGGTATATAGAAATGTAATATTTAGTATACAATATTTTTATTACCGTAAGTTACTTATTAAACATGTTTAAGTATTAAATTTTATTAAATATGTGTGACTAATTTGAATTAGAATATTCCTGGTGACTGGAACTACACTTTGTTTTTCAAGTTTGGTGTCCTAACCCACTTCCCCCTGAACAATTTCCCACATAGAA
This sequence comes from Galago senegalensis, assembly GCA_963575145.1. Classification (NCBI taxonomy): domain Eukaryota; kingdom Metazoa; phylum Chordata; class Mammalia; order Primates; family Galagidae; genus Galago; species Galago senegalensis. The sequence continues at coordinate 27,213 of CAUYTI010035863.1, read as the reverse complement.
TAGATGGTCAATTACTGTTATTTTGTCATCTGTGACATATAAGTAAGTCACACATTTTACGTTTGCAAATTTGGAAATAGTGAGGAGAAAAATACCGAAATACAAAATAGTTGCCCAGAAGAATACAAGGGAATGGGGGTATCCCCTGCTCTTGCTGGAGGTGCTGGGATGTTTTCACAGGCTAAGCATGCCCTAAACCAAACTCTTGTCTCCAACCCCTCCCAAACTTGTTCTCCCCCAGGTTCTGCTACTGCACCCAGTAACACATGCCAGGGTCCCCAGTCCTCTCTCCCACCCCCACATCCAGACCACTACCAACACTTGCTGTTTCTGCCGGTCACTGGGGAAATCTCTGAGGCACTGGGTTCTTCACTGGCCACCGCTCCCTCCACATCCACAGCCAACTCAAAAATAGTTCCTACAGAGAGGTCGGCATGGATGTGAAGAAAGGGGAACACTTCTACACTGCTGGTGGGAATGCAAACTAATGCGTTCCTTTGGAAAGATGTTTGGAGAACACTTAAGAGGTCTAAAAATAGACCTGCACATTGGAGGTCTAAAAATAGACCTACCTATTCCTCTACTAGGTATATATCCAGAAGCCCAAAAATCACATTATAACAAAGATACCAGAATGTTTACTACAGCCCAGTTCATAATTGCTAAGTCATGGAAGAAGCCCAAGAGCCCCTCAACCCATGAATGGATCAATAAATTGTGGTATATTTACACCATGGAATATTATGTAGCCTTAAAGAAAGACAGAGACTTTACCTCCTTCATGTTTACATGGATGGAGCTGGAGCATATTTTTCTTAGCAAAGTATCTCAAGAATGGAAGAAAAAGTATCCAATGTACTCAGCCTTACTATGAAAGCTATAACCCAATTATAGCCCGAGAAGGAGAAAGGGGAGAGGGAAGGGAGGGGAGGGGGAAGGATTGGGGAAGGGAGAGGAATTGGTGGGACCACATCTACAGTACATCTTACTGCACTGCACAGTACATGTAAAATTTACTAGGTATAGAATATAAATGTCTAAACACAATAACTAAGAAAATGCCGTGAAGGCTCTGTTAACCAGTTTGATGAAAACATGTCAAATTGTACCCTGTGACTGCATTAATGGACACAGCTATGATTTAATAAAAAATAAAAAAGAAAGAGTTCCTGCTGTCTTGCTTTGAGGCTGTAACAGTCTCCCTCCAAGCCAGCCTGCACTGGGCAGTCAGAGTTATCTTCCACCAAGGAGCTCCTTTGACAACTTTCCTTTAGGCTTGCAGTAACAAAATGCAAACTCTGGTGGGATCTACATGCTCTGAGTCTGGGCTGAACCCACAACCCTACCCAGCGCCCAACTCCCTGCAGTGCAGCCACATGGGATTTCCTTAAGTCCTCTATATGCCAAGACTTCCCAGCCTCAGGACCCTCACAAACACTGCTCCAGCTGAGAGGGGCGCACATCTTCCGGTCATCAGATGCCATCAGAGTCACCTCCCTGGAGGATCCTTCCGAGCCCCAGCTAAGAGACGTCCGCCTACTATTGGCTAGTACTTAATCCCATCCCTCACCCCTCATGAGGGCAGAGAACTTTTATTTACCACTACATATCTAGTACTTAAGAGCCTGGCACATAGCAGGCACATAACAGCTGCTCAAAAAATAACAATTTGTGGGCTCGGCACCTGTGGCTCAAGCGGCTAAGGCACCAGCCACATACACCTAAGGTGGTGGGTTTGAATCCCCAGCCCAGCCCACCAAACAACGATGGCTGCAACCAAAAAATGGCCAGGCATTGTGGCGGGCGCCTGTAGTCCCAGCTACTTGGGAGGTTGAGGCAGGAGACTCGCTTGAGCACAGGAGTTGGAGGTTGCTGTGAGCGTGATGCCACAGCACTCTACCCAGGGGGATAGCTTGAGGCTCCGTCTCAAAAAAAAAAAAAAAAAAATTTGTGTCTATAGAGTTAAAATAAATTCTTTCAATGTGCCTAGATTACACCCGATAAATTTTTTTTTTTGTAAACAGAGTCTCATGCCATTGCCCTTGGTAGAGTGCTGTGTCATCATAGCTCATAGCAACCTCAAACTCTTGGTTCAAGCAATCCTCCTGCCTCAGCCTCCCCAGTAGCTGGAACTACAGGCACCTGCCACAAAGTCTGGCTAGTGTTTTCTGTTTTTAGTAGAGAGGGGGTGTTGCTCTTGCTCAGGCCTTTCTTGAACTCCTGAGCCAAGCAATCCACCTGCCTCGGCTTCCCAGAGTGCTAGGAATATAGTCATATTCACTATTTCTATATTTTGGTAAATAATTCCCACCAGCTTCCTCTACACAGCGTATTGTTAAAAACAAGTGTACTCTGACATTATATGCAGACATTATATGCAACTCACTTCTAATGCTCCATTCAGTACATATATTAAATCATAAAATGATTTGCAAAAATAACTGTAAATATTAGCTCTTTGTTTATCAGGTATATTTTGTATGTGGTTTTTCTTAACTTCTCAACAAATTGCCCAGTTACTATGCATGGTGATGATAGCTTCCAAATTAACTTAGAAGGAAAAAAATCCAAATAATTCTACATTAGCCACAAGCCATGATCAACAATGGTCAAAAATAACCATTAATAAACCCAGACTCTTCATCTGCTCTCAACACACTTCATATATTCTTGTCTTTGTTTTGTTTTGTTTTGTTCTGACTACAAAGACCTCTGGGAGTCTCTACAACTTGTAAGATTGGAGGCTGGGTGCCCATAGCTCAATGGGTGGTGGATTCAAACCCAGCCTGGGCCTGCTAAAAAAAAAAAGAGAGAAAGAGAGAGAGAGATGGGTTCCAGGGTCCCCAAACCTACTAGTCACAGGATTCTACCAGCAACTGAGGAAGCCCTTTTCTGTGAATTTATGAATCTAGATCAGGCAGGGGAGCACACAGAGGGCAGCGCACCTCCACTGGCCAGAAAAAGCAACTTTGGCAAACCAAGTCCTCAAAGGGGAGGACTCGGTCAGGACTAGCAAACAGGCACTGCATACAGATCAGAGAACTGTTTTAACACTCAGTAAAAGGCAAGACCAAGGTTTTGAACACAGGCGCTGGAGAAATATGAAAGACTCAGACAGTGACACCATTAGACCTAACCAAGTTCCACAACCCAGAACGGTCCACGTGGGCTCCTGCAGCAGTGAGGACTTGGCAAAACCTCAAACATCAAGAGAGATAGTAAAGAAAACTTGTCTTGGCAGTTATTTTCAGAACAATCATTAATTACAATAAAATGTGATAAACAAAACAGTAACATAAGTTAGCCAGGTGTAATTATCTGTAGGGCACACAGTTCACAAAACTGGTTTAAAACAGAGGACTCTATGATTTCGATAGAAATCACAAAAAAAGATTGCCAAAGAGGAGGCTTTGATTTGGAAACAGGGAAGTTCTGAAATGGGGAAGTGCTGAGATGATTGCGCCATCCCAACACTGAGCCCTGCCTTGCTCGTTACTGAGTCATCTGCCTGCACCAAGGGCTCCTGGTGGCCCAGAAAAACATGGCAGCTTCCTAGGAGATCTGGGAGGAAATCCATGCCCATTCAGAAAGGTATGTCCGCAGTAAAACACCACTCACGTTCCAGGACACTTTCAGTAATGTTTTTAGCCTGTATGTTTCATTCATTCAATAAATATTTAGGGAGCATCTACTCTGTAGCAAATGCTGCTGTACCATATTGGGGATATATCAATAAATGAAGCAGATGTTTTAGCTGGGGAGAGACAGGAAGCAAATTATACAATTATATAGCTGTTTAAGAGTAACAACCAGCAAGGGGGGAGAGGGTAGGGAGACAGTGCCAGGAGGAAGGAAGAATTACCATCTTTAATAGGGGGAGGCAGAGCAAAGATTTGGGGGAGGTGAAGGAGTGAACCATGGGGGTATTTGGAGATGTTCAAAGGTCCTGTGGCATGAATGCGCCTGGCACATACATCAAAAAAACAAGTAGAGCTTGGGCAACATAGCAAGATCCTGCCTCTATAAAAACAAAAAATTAAATCAGGCTCGGCACCTGTAGCTCAGCAGCCACAGGCACCAGAGCTGGCAGATTCGAATCCAGCCCCGGACTGCCAAACAACAATGGCAACTACAACCAAAAGTAGACGGGCACTGTGGCGGACACCTGTAGGGAGGAGAGGCAAGAGACTCACTTAAGCCCAAGAGTTTGAGGTTGCTGTGAGCTGTGATGTCACAGTGCTCTACCTGGTACTCTACCCAGGGCAACAGCTTGAGACTCAGTATTCAAAAAAAAATTAAATCATTAACTGGCCCTGATGCTGTGAGCCTTGTAGTCCCAGCTGCTCAGGAGGCTGAGGCAGGCAGAAGGATCACTTTAGCCCAGAAGTCTGAGGTTGTAGCGAGCTAAGATGATAACACAGCACTGTAGCCTGAGAGTGAGACCTTGTCTCAGAATAAAAAAGAAGGAAAGGGCCTGGTGCGGTGGCTCACACCTGTAATCCCAGCACTCTGGGAGGCCGAGGCAGGTGGATTGTATGGGCTCACAAGAGTCTGAAACCAGCCTGAGCAAAAGCGAGACCCTGTATCTACTAAAATACAGAAAAGCTAAGGCAAGAGAATTGCTTGAGCCCAAGCTGGAGGTTGCTGTGAGCTGTGACGCCTTGGCACTCTACTGAGGGCAACATAGTGAGACTGTTTCCAAAAAAAAAAAAAAAAGGAAGGGAGAGAGGAAGGAAGGCAGGAAGGAAGGAAGGGGAAAAGGGAGGCAGAAAGGGAGGGAGGGGATTAAAGCAGAATTAAGGGTGTGAGCAGTAGGAGGTGGGATTAAGGAAGTTATGGGTCTGGCAGTACAGTAAGGTGAACAGTCACTGGGAAGTTTTCTCCAGGAAATGGACAGGCTCTGACTACCATGCTAAAAGAGTCACTCTGACTACTGGGCCAAGAACGGGTGTATGGGTGGGCAGTGAGGACAAAGCTGTGGCCAGGGAGCAGATAAGCAGAGTCTGCGCCCTGCCAACCCCACTCTCGCATGACTAGCTCCAGCCAATGGAAAAAGGGCAAGACCCTTTCGATGACTAGCATGTGTGAAAACACAGGTGTTACCGTTCCAGGGTCTGTGTGCCTCCTACAGCTCCACTGGGAAGTGCCTCTCAGCTTCCAGGCTGGGCTCATTAGTATCTTCTGAGCTGGCAGTTTCTGTTTACGCTCTGGCAAATCCCCGTATACCTTGAGGTGGATCCTGGAACCCACGAAGTAGGACAGAAAGCAAAGGAGGTCCTGGGGCCAAAGGATTGTTTGCACCGAGTGGGAAGGGCTAACTTGTTATTTGATCCCCTTTGCTCTGCAAATAGGATTTCACCAGAGGCAATTCTCTCAATGCTTATTTCTTCAGCCACCTGTCCTTCCTTAAGTAATCTTTTCCTTAACCAAGACTACACCACCAGCCCAGAAAAACCGCACTGCTCAGGCCCATTCACCTGATACTGCCCTTCCTTTCTTGGATTTCTTTTTTCACACTTCCTAATTTTTTTTGAGAGATGGGATGGGGTCTCACTATGTTGCTCAGGCTGGAGTGCAGAGGCTGATTACAGGCCCAGTCATAGCACAATACAGCCTGGAACTCCTGGACTCAAGTGATCCCCCTGCCTTAACTGCCCTAGGAGCTGGCATACACCACTGCCACCCAGCTCTTCACTCTCCCTAATTTTGAGAAAATGTACCTTCTCCTTCTAGTAATTATCTCCTAAGTTCCTTCTAGTGATTATCTAATAAGCCCTAATTATGAAAAAATGGACTTTTTCCCCTTCTGATCATTCCCTATTAGTAAGTCTGAGCCTTTTAAAAGATATTGCAGAGCAGAAAAGAGGTACACACTTCTAAACAACAGGTGACGGGCACCCGAGCCCTGGAACAACCTCCCCTCCCCTGTGCCGCCTCCCCAATCTTGCTGTGCATTCTGAGTCTCAGCTGCAGAAGGAGTTGCTTGTAACTGGCTCATTCCTGCCTAGGTTCACTGAGGCTCCATCATACTGCCTCTATCTAACAATTCTGGGTAGATACTTTTGGAAAGGGTGGCACCTGTGGCTCTGGGAGTAGGGCACTGGCCCCATATACCGAGGGTGACGGGTTCAAACCCGTCCCCAGCCAAACTGCAACAAAAAATAGTGGGGTGTTGTGGTGGGTGCCTGTAGTCCCAACTACTCGGGAGGCTGAGGCAAGAGAATCACCTAAGCCCAAGAGCTGGAGGTTGCTGTGAGCTGTGACGCCATAGCACTCTACCACAGGTGACAAAGTGAGACTCTGTCTCAAAAGAAAGATACTTTTGGGAAAAAATGTAAAAGTTATGTAAATAAATATGAGGTATAATACACACCCCTGGAATGGAAAAATGTGATTATTTTAGATGGCAATATACTATTTGTTATTGTTATTTTATTTGTTGGGCACTCAACTGACAAGTTCAAATATTATATATTATGATTATGACTAGTTAATACTAACCAATAAAGTCGTAAGAGGAACTATTGAAGTTTGATGTATTACATTCTTATACACAGGAAACATGTATTTTAACCATCTCCAGAATCTATGCTCCAACTAAGAAAAAAGGCCACAGAAAACTCTTACATGGAGTAGGGTAGTGGGATGAGAATTCAAATTCTCAAATACGATGCAAGTCATGCTGACTATACACACCAAACATGTGGCCCACACATCAGGCACTGTTCTCTGTATGTACAATACGTTAATTTAGCTCATCCTAACTAATAACAGTCGGGGAAACCGAGTCACAGATTAATTAACCTGCCTAAAGTCGCATGACATAAGTGGCAGATCCAGGATTCGAACCTAGGCAGCCTATGCTGTTGGCCGCTCTATGGAGTTTAAATGATGAGTAACTGCCATCTCCTTTGCCCAAATCTTCACTACTCTTGCTAAACCACTTTCCTTTCTCTCCAAGTGTGACCAAACTTTGCTGATTACTCTGAGAACAAACTCAGAGATGAGCTTTCCCCAACTGGTGCTTTACCTTTTATACTCTAACCAAACTCAGGGGTAAACCGGCAACCCCTGTTTTCTTCCCTGGCCAAGCCTAAAATAGTAAGATCAAAATATTTCATAGATATCCACTACTAGAGCATAAAACAAAAACCATGAAGCCATTGAATTTTCTGTTCATAAAAAGCTGCAGTGCCCCGTGGAGTTGTCTGTGTCACCCAATCCTCCCAGTTGTAATCATACAAAGGCAACTTTGTCTTGAGAAGGCTACTAAGATGGGCCTAATCTTGGCAAGGGCTTGGTGTACCGAGAACCACATTATTATTTTTAAAACCAAATGACAACAAACAGGAAGAAATATTATTTAAACCATTTTTTTTTCAAAAGTCACTGACATGGAACTCTACTTTTTCAAAGGTGAATGTGTGGCCACTTGAAAGGCTCCAACACACATTTTCAGAATGGGAATTGAGCTGATCTAAGAGAACAGGAACACCTGAAAAAAAATCCTCTCCATCTTATTAAAAACTTTAATACTTTTTTTCTTTTTCTTTTGGCACAAGAAATGCTTTGCAAAAATACTTAAGCCAGGTGTCAGTGCTCCGAAAGGTCGATACTTTTTCTTGTAATTTTTATAGGCTGGCATTTCCTTGGTCAGGTGCAGGCGTCCTGTTCCTGCTTGGGTTGCACAATGCTCCACATTCATCCTGCACCCACCCACTGCCCATCGGTACATGGAGTTAACTCTTGCTCACCCATGTGTAGATGATCCATAGCTTTTGGGAACACGCTGTCTTCCACCAGCTGGTGGCTACTTGGGGAATATGAGCCAAATTGAATTTTAGCCAAAGCAAAGCATGATCGGGAGGCTAAAGCTATCAGTAAAACTCCCCTTTGATTCAACATACACCCACCCAGAACCTACTATGGTCTTGATACTGGGCTGCCACATTCACAAGAACCACAAGCACACATAGTATCCCCATAGACAAATACCGTGATTTGGGGAGACTGGATATTGTTTTCTTCATTAACGTGGCTGACTATAATCTATAAAGTATATATTTTGCAGAAGCAAGAAACTGCTGAGACCACAGGATTGATATTTTCCCCAAACACAAAGCGTTTTCAAGGTTACACTAAGCACTCTGTCTTTTCCTAATGCCATCTCTCTCAAACGGCCTTCAGAAAAGTAGAGATTGTGCTTTTGATTTCTTAAAGTGACCCAACTCTAAAACCTCTGATAGGGTGCACCAGAAGAGCTATTACAGTCAATCACTTCCAGGCTATCCATTTATTTATTATGTTTTGTATTTTACAAACATATCAACTATACACATCTAAACCCATCCACAAACTGTTTTTTACATAAACTAAGTTCGTATGATGACAAAAACTGAAAATTCACAACAGAAAAGAATGTTCACATGACACAGTTACAGAGACTGGGCTGTGATTTTGTTTTCTGGTGTCCTTAAACCCACTACAAAAAGTAGAGGAAAGGCAGCGAAGGGGGAGCAGGGATGAAGGGCACGTGCCTTATGGAATCAGTTCACTCTCAGTTGTACCCAGAGATGAGATCGTGAATTCATTCTAACTAGTGTCTACTGCAGTAGTAGGAACATGTGAATTACAAAAGAGGGAGTGAGCCTCAAACCCCCAGTCGCCAGTACACCTGCATCCTTAAAGGCTGATAGACTCCAGCAGAGTTCTGGTGAATTCCACACTACCACTTTGAAAATTCACCTGCTGCCTGGCCATTTATTCCTCCAGACACTCTTTCTGCTTTCATTGGCAAATGAAAGTGTCCCTCTCCCACCACTTTTTCAGAGCAAAAGATAAGAGATTCTTAAAGGGGGGTGTTCACAGACTGTAAAGGGAGGCTATTCCTCCCACCCCTCCCCACACACGCCCACCTCCTCCCCCAGAACAGAAGGGGAAGCCAGTATGAAAGAGAATCCACCTGAAATCCAGCTGAGACTATCTCAGGAGTGCTGCACTGACAGGATGATTCAGGACCACACACAAAAAATGGCACGGTGCCATTTCCCCCTGAATCCCTCCAGCAAGTTTCCAACCACCTGAGGTGACAATTATTAATCATTTCTATGATAGTTTTCTGGAGGTTCCAAAGGCCTCCTATCTTGTAACCCAAGATCTCCGCGTTGCCATTATTGAAACCTTTACTCAGTTGTTCTTTGAGGTCACAGCTCTGAGCAGGTGGTTGTTTTGACTACATACCCACCTTACTTATAATATTAAGCCAGAAAATCAGCATCTCATAAGGCACAGAGACTCCTTTCAAGAGGAAAAATGTATCTTCTAATTAAGCCAGCAGTTGAAACACTGCAACTTAACCTTTAACTTGGAAGCACTGGGACAAGCACTTCAGGGGGAGCCTCAAGTCCTCACTCACTGTAATATCATAACAGTCTGGCACATAGATTCTACATTCACGCAAAATGTATCCCTTTTCTAAGACTCATGAATCCCAAACGAAAGCCCTCTTCACAGAAGTTTTTTCCTGGATTATGTATCATCTGGGATAACTTAATTACAGTTTCACTTGAGCCTGGGTCCAATTTTCAGAAAACCTTTCAGCGACACCCCTGTAGCTGTAGTCACGCCCCTGCTCGTCCCTGAGAAATGAGGGATTTAAAACATGGTGGCGGAGTCTCGAAAAAAAAACATAAGTACTTTTCCATAGCAGTCAAATCGCAATCCTTTGGGATTTAATCTTGAGTTTTGTAGTAGAAATTACCTAATAGTTTTTAAAATCATTACCTAGCACAGGTTAGATTACTACGAGTAAATCAAGTAGTCTAATCGGAATGTTTTTATCATCTGAGGGAAAAAACGTGAGTAGTCTTAAACACCAGTTAGAGGCAGTGTGGAGAACACGTGTTGCCAAAGCGTGCAGGTCCCGTTTTCAGTCCTTATTTCATCCTCAGTATCACCAACTGCTTTCAACAGAAACCTTTCAAAATTCAGTCTACAGCAGCCCAGTAAGGAGTCAAAAATAAGTACACTGACTATTAAAAACTACAGAGATGGATGTAAAAGGATGATGCCAAATCTTCAAGTCTTACAAACTTCTGAAAATGCAATAACCCAAACACAAATACATCTTTAAAATTTGATCAATGTTCAGAACATCAGGAGTCAAAAAACACTCTTGACCCGATGGATTAAAGTATAGCCAGGTCAGGTGAAGGGCGGCAGCGCCAGGCTACAGGCTTTTGTTTTTATCAGCTTATTTCTTCATTTGACACACATTGCAAGTTAATGATGAAGCTGGTGGCTTGTGAAATTTCTGATTCCCCATCCTCCCAGTGTAAGTCAAAGAGGCCAAGGTGTGTATCAGAACAAGGTGAAGGGTAAGGCAGACAGGAAAAAATACAAAAAAGCAAACTATCTCCTCCTTTCTTCTTCCTGTTTTCTCAAACTGGGTTTTGGTTCCAAGATTTCAAATCACCTGTCTGACAAAGATTAATAGCAACGCAAACTCCCACCAAGTGCTGTCTTATTCACTTGGTTTGTAGAGGTTGTTTTCTGTTGCTGACACCTTCCACCTTTTAGAATCCGCACCTGCAATTCTCAAACAGCCTCCATCTAAACTGCCAACACTTTGCGCTCAAAACTTTAGCAACCCCTTCATGTTAGGTTGTCAACCCTTTACTTGCCTGTGAAAAAGTCATGACTCCCCCTTAAAACTTTTAAAGAATACGCTTTTAACCTGTATTCCTGCTAAAGAAAACTGAGTGAGCCATAAAAACACCAAAAAGAAATGCTTGATTTTTCATTCAAGTCAATAATGGCCTATAAAACAAGTACCTTGAGGCTGATATCTTTCTATCCCATCTTCTTGATAAACCTCAAGAAAGAAGCCACATCCCCCACATGCCTTAAGATCCAAGAGTCCTTGAACTTTTACCTAATTTTAAAAAATGGGTCATTTAATTTAAAAATTCCACTTCCATTTATTTTACCTGATTTCTAAAATATCTGGTGACTGCTGTGTCAGATGTCAGAATTCGCCACTCCCATCCTTTGCTACAGGTTGAATTTTTAACCAGAAACCACAAAACCTCCAGAGCTACTTTCAGAGGTAAATTACCGCAGGAAGACCCCCCTCGGCCTCGGTTAACACTTAAATGAGATGCCTGACGTCATCACTGCTTCCTCAAACTCACTGTAATAATCTGACTCTGAAAAAGTCACCTGTCCCTCTGGGCAGCCCAATCATGTGTTTTCAAGAGTGAAAAAAAAGTCTGTTTCTTTTATGGGAAAAGATTCATCACTACAGGAAACGCAAATATAACTATCTACTTTTCCAGAAAATGCTTTTAAAGTCTTTTTATAAAAACGCTTACTTTCCACTAAATATACTAGCGTCAGAAAAAGGGGTGGTAGAATGAGGGAAATAAAGGCTAAAGAGAAAAGAAGAAAAATATATATATGTACATTTCAAAATTGGGACCCAAATGTAAGATTTAGGGACAGTAGTTAGAAGGATCACCAAAAACCGTCTTACCTCGGTTAAGCTTTCGGAATCGCCCACTTCAGAAACTAACACCACTCACAACCCCGCAGCAATTCACACAGCGAGGAAGTAACCTACAACATCTGCTCCGCCGCCCTCTTTCTAATGTAAAACAAAAATAAGGAGTGTCCAGCTACTCCCCGCCGCGCCGCTTAAAGCAACAGATCGTTTTAGGCTCGAGTCCCAGGCTCTGGGAATCCCAGCGGGTCCGAATCTCCCAAGCCCGGAGACCTGCAGAGAGCAACTCCCTCCAGGAGAGCGGCTGCCAAGCCCCGGCTTCTCACCGTCCCGAGCCGCACATTCCGCGGCGGGACCCCGCGGCGGTCCCCGGAGGCAGCTGCTCTGGGCGGCTCAGCGCCCGGCCCGGGCCAGCCCCGGCGCGCGGCGGGTCCCCAGCGGAGCGGCGCCGCGTCCACAGCCCGCACGGACAGGCGGCCCCGCGAGCGCTCGGCGTGGCGGCTGCGAGCTCGTCCCCGCTCGCTCCTGCCCTCCCCCTGCCGAGGCATCCGCCTCACAGTAGCAAGGTTGTCTCTGTGAACTCCCTTCCCTTAAACTCACCAAACCAGATTTTTACTCCCAACACCGGCAACTTCCCGTAAATCTGCACTGAAATTTTATCCAGCTCGCTGAGCCTCCGCTGGCCAAAGGCCAGTGCAACATTCCTGTTGTTTTAGGAACGCAGATACCTTTACTGAAGGTTAAAAAACAAATCGGCCTTGATGGGAGAAATTGGGGGACTTCACCAGACGGACGTCTCTCCCCATCACAAAGTCGCACCCGTTCCAGACAACCAGAAGTGGTCCCAGAGGTGGCACCTGCTCCACCTGGGGACGTGTGTCCCAGCCAGACGTCCAGCCCTCTTTGGGCTGTTCAGAGAAGCCCAGCCAGAACCATGTTTGAGAAGTAAGGAACCTACTGTTGGGTCACGGGCGATCGGAACCTCCCCACTCTCCTTCTCCCCCAGTAAAGAAATCGCAGGAGCAGGTAGGATCTCAGGGAGCCCCGCGGCGGGCCGGACGGACGGAGGGGGCACCTCCCAGAGTGTCCCTACCTGCGGCAGAGCATGGCTCGGAGCGGCGCAGGAAGGAGCGTCACGCGGACGAAGCCCTGACCTTTGCCGCGGCCTTCGCAGCAGGGCCTGGGGCCTGGGCGCTGCTGGTTCAGAAGTAGCTCATTTTAATACGCTCTGCCCTAGAGTTACAGCTGGTTTCTAGAAAGGGAACAAAAAACACTACATTTAGAAGCAGCAGCCAAGCCCTCTCTTCACCTTGCCTGATCTCGGGGGAGTTGGCTCTCACCCCTACCCTGTCCCCATCCCAAAGCAGCCCAGATGCCCGCAGCCCCGCCCCACCCCCTCCGCGGTACCTGTTTATACAGGAGCTAAGGAGCCTCCCGCATTTCAATAGAGCGCTAAGCCTGTTTGTAGGCGAGTAATCGGCCAACAGGAATCAATTCTGTGACTAAACCAACTAGAAGAGGAAGCAGGCACCACCAGGAACCTAAAACGGAGTTGTGATTTCGGGTTGCAATGTCATTCAACCTCAAGGGGGAAAGAAAAGTGGTTTTCATTGGGCAACTTTAGTGAAGGAATGTTCTAAAAATGGGTTTTTGGGGCCGGTAAATGAGTTAACCCATATAAAGAGCTTAGGACGGTGCCTGGTACATACTGTTAGCTGCCATTATTATTATTTATAGTACGGATTTTCCCTGAAGAGGAGAGGGTGTGGTCGGTCTGAGTGGGCTCAGGTCCCAGCACTGCCACTCACTAGATGTGGGGCCACAAACAAGGTATTTAATCTCCCCCAGCCTCAATTTCTGGAAGATTCAAATGATGGGATTTTTGCAGCTTACATTCATTGTGGACAGTCTTGAATACAAAGGAAAAGAAAGTCCCTATGAAAGGATGCCCAACTGAATTTCCTCTCTCTAAAAAGTTACAAGATTGATAAAAGAGGTGGAGATAAAGTTGCCTGTACATTCCATGCATCTCACTGACAGAAAGGAAAGGCAGGACCCAGCGATCAGCTCTGTGTGTGCTAAATTCTAGTTGGAGTTAGGCACTTGACCTCATCTCTAACCCCAGGGGAGCCACTTATCCTAGACTGTGCTGGACAAATACTGACCCTTGCCATTTGAGAAGCGGTATGAAGTAGTGGGAAATAATTTTTAAATTCCTCAAAATGTTAAAAAGTGATTATTGAAAGCTAAAATGTGATCACTGTCCCCCATCCTTTATCTTCCCTATTTAACTTTACATTTCAAGAAAGAAATCATAATCCCTTTACATTAATGAGGCCCTTTGCACTTTATGAATCTTTTTTTTTTTTTTGGCAGTTTTTGGCCGGGGCTGGGTTTGAACTTGCCACCTTGGTCATATGGGGCCAGAGCCCTACTCCTTTGAGCCACAGGCGCTGCCCACTTTATAAGTCATTTTCACTCACCTTCCCTTATCTGATCCTTACACATTGATCCTATGAGCTATTTTAGCCCCGTTTTGCAGATGAAGACGCTGAGGTTACAGAAGTTGAACTGCAACTAATGTTCACTTAAATCCAAAAACAGGGCCATGGCCACATGCACCAGGACTGGTGGATTCAAACCCAGACCGGGCCTGCTAAAACAAAAAATAGCGGCTCAGCGCCTATAGCTCAACCGGCTAAGGCACCAGCCACGTACGCCTAAGGTGCCCGGTTCAAATCACCAGCCCGGACCTGCCAAACAACAATGACGGCTGCAACCAAGCTGCAACCAAAAAAATAGCCGGGCGTTGTGGCGGGCGCCTGTAGTCCCAGCTACTTGGGAGGCGGAGGCAGGAGACTCGCTTGAGCCCAGGAGTTGGAGGTTGCTGTGAGCTGTAATGCCACGGCACTCTACCCAGGGGGACGGCTTGAGGCTCTGTCTCAAAAAAATAAATAAACAAATAAACAAAAAATAGCCAGGCGTTGTGGTGGGTGCCTGTAGTCCCAGCTGCTCTGGAGGCTGAGGCAAGAGAATAGCTTGAGCCCAAAACTTTGAGATTGCTTTGAGCTGTGACACTGCAGCACTCTATCGAAGGCAACAAAGTGAGACTCTGTCTCAATAAAAAAAATAATTAATTAAGAAATCTAAAAGCAGCACTTGCCACCTTTAGGAAAAGTGATTCCCTAAAACCAGCAAAAAGCTACGAAACAGTCTAAATCCTTTTGAGCTTTGATCTTCCCATGAGGCAAAATTTAACCCCGAATAATTCAGTGTTTTCTGAGCTTCAGATTCATTCCTTGCAAATACAAACAGCACACACGGCAAACAGCAGGCAGTGAGAACTCGCTCAGATGCTCTCACCAGACCTCAGGCTCCACGCTGCCAGGTGTGAGCAAGTGCTCCACAACCTGAAGACAACGTGAAAACCCGGCTCTGCATTAGCCTGAAGTTTTCTTTTCTTTTCCAGAAGTACCTGGATTGTGACCTATGAGCCTCACTGTCAGAAAAGCAAAGGATTCAAGCGAGGACATTCCTGGCTCACAGATTTTTCTACCTCAGAACAGATTTTTCCATAGGAAGCCCTGGACCAAAGCCTAGAGAATAGTAAAATGAGTCTTTCTTTTCTTTCTTTCCTTGAGACAGAGTCTCACTTTGTCACCCTCGGTAGAGTGCTGTGGTGTCACAGCTCACAGCAACCTCCAGCTCTTGGGCTTAAGTGATTCTCTTGCCTCAGCCTCCTGAGTAGTTGGGAGGTACTGATAGCCAGGCACCCACCACAAGGCCTGGCTATTTTTTGTTGCAGTTTGGCTGGAGCCAGGTTTGAACCCACCACCCTTGGTATATGGGGCCAGCATCCTACTCACTGAGCCATAGGTGCCACCCTTTCTTTCTCTTTCCTTTCTTTCCTTTTTGCCTTCCTTCTTTCCTCTCTTCCTCTCTTTCTTCTTCCCTCCCTCCCTTTTTCCCCCCACTCCTTTTTTGAGATAGTCTGACTCTTTTGGCTTGGATAAAGTGCCATGACCATCATAGCTCACAGGAGCCAGAGCTCAGTAGATCCTTATGTCTCAGACTCCCAAGTAGCTAACTGGGACTACAGGTGGCCACCACAATGCCTGGTTACTTTTTCTGTTTTTTAAATAGAGATAGGAGTTTCACTCTTGCTCAGGCAGGTCTTGAACTCCTGAGCTCAAGCAATCCACCCACCTTGGCCCAGTAAGATGAGTTTGAAAGTGTGGAAGCCAGTGACTCCATGAGAACTGGAGCTGCAGTCAGGGAAGACTTCTGAAGAGGTCCAGGTTCTAGAAGCTCGTCCTCATGGCAGCTCTAAGCCAAATACCTTCTCTCACATGTTGCCTGGCACTTCTGTTCTGTCCTCAGTTTTGCCTACAGGTGCCAATGAAATGGGTATATTCTTGTCCTTAGCTATTTCTCACTGCCTTCCTCAGGAACATGGCAAAAAATAAAACAGATTTTTTTTTTTTTTTAGTGGTGGGATGTGACAAAAGAAATGGGAACTTTCATTATTTCTTTTCTGTGACTGACTTACTTATGTCTGTTTTTTAAAATAATAATTATTATCGGCTCGGCGCCTATAGCTCAACCGGCTAAGGCGCCAGCCACGTACACTTAAGGTGGCGGGTTCGAATCCCCAGCCCGGACCCGCCAAACAACAACGATGGCTGCAACCAAAAAATGGCTGGGCGTTGTGGCGGGCGCCTGCGGTCCCAGCTACTTGGGAGGCGGAGGCAAGAAACTCGCTTGAGCCCAGGAGTTGGAGGTTGCTGTGAGCTGTAATGCCACGGGACTCTACCCAGGGGGACAGCTTGAGGCTCTGTCTCAAAAAAAAAAAAAAATAATAATAATTATTATTATTATTATCACTTTATTTGTCAGGCAAACTCCATTCTCCCGGGACATTTTAGACTCTGCCTCTTCCCTTCTGCTTCCTTGTTTCCCTTCTGCCTGGGAGACAGTATGTGGAGGGCAAAGAGCATGGAAATTGGCCTCCCATAGATGTGAGTTTAAATCTTAACTATATCTCTTAGTTTTGTGCTGCTGGACAAACTGTTTAACCACGCTGAGCTTCAGTTTCTTCATTTATAAAATAATAACACCTATCTCTCGGAATTTCTATAAGAGTTAAATGAAAGCTGAAATCTCAGTGTGTTTCCTGGTACATAGGCGTTACTGGGGGAAAATGGTATTTCCTTTTGTACCTGAAAGAAAATCTGCTCCATAGCTCAGAAAGAATTGTCTTTTCCATATTTAAGTCTTAGATAAAATAACACTGTCCAAGACACCTTCATCGAGATAGGCCAGGCTCGACTCTTGTAAAGAACCACAATACAATAACAACTTGTGTACATAACATGTGCAATGACGTATTACTTATGATCTTTGATCATCACAACTATGGGAGGTAAACACAGAAAGACACAAAGCATTTGTATCACCCCATTGCTCAGATGAGGAAAGTGAGGTTCTCAGCCATTGTTCCAAGCTACTAAGGTGCAGAGCCAGGTGTTTTTGTTTATTTGCTTTTTTTTTTTTAACTATTTTTTACTATTCCATCCTACTGGAACTATGGCTGTTCTTCCTATACCTAGAAAACAGAATCAGGTGTTCCAAAAGATACTTTAGCCAAAAGAGTCTGACCAGGGTATTTGGACAACCCAAAGAGAACTCCATCAGAGATCTGTGTCCTGTAAGAAATGGGTGGCACTGAGGCCATGGACCAAGCTTCTAGCTCCACAGACAACTGATATTTTGGGCTGGAAATTGGGATGATCAAAATCTGTATCCTTGCAGTTGTAAGCTCATGGATAAGGCACCTAACTCTCAAGCCAGTGGTTCTCAACCTTCCTAATGCCTTGGCCCTTTAATACAGTTCCCATGGGTTGCAACCCAAAGGTTGAGAACCGCTGCTGTAAGCTCTGAACTGTAGGGTCAATGTGAAGGTTAAATGAGATGACACATATGAAAGCACTATGGTGACTCTAAGCCTGTTAGTTATTTTTCTCAAAGATCAGAGACCGTGTATTAAAATGGTATGTGTGAGGCCTAAATGCAAAGTGTAGTAATTAAATGCCAAGAGCTTAGCACAATGCCTGGCTCATAGCAATTGCTGCATAACTGGCTGTTAATCATTGTTGTTGTTATTATTTCTCAGTGTACGAATGCTTGGGAACAGAGGGGATATCATGATAAACAGTTGACATTTTGTTGGGAGAGGCATCTGTTATTTATTTCTCGGGAGAGCTGACCTTTTAGGTACCATCTTACGATATGAATAAGGATGATAACTTTTCAAGGGTTTAACTTTCTACCTGTTTCCTTCATTCCTCCTAATTTCACCTGAAACAGAAAAATGATTGCCAGATGGGATAAAATCACCGACGTGAACCCAAGCCGTCTGTTGAGGCCGATGATATTTTTCGCAACAGAAATTATTCTGTTGGGAAGTGGAAGGAGATGGTGGGAGCGGAGAGGGGAGGTCGGGAAGATGACATTTCAAAACTATTAAGAGTAGAGTATAAATGTCTTACCACAACAATTAAGTAAGTGAGGTGATGGTTATGTTAACTAGTTTGATGTAAGCTTTCCACATTTATATCACATCAGCACATTGTACCCCATAAATGCATTGATGTAAACAGTTATGATTTATTTTTTAAAAACTACAGTAAACAGAAAAAAGAAATTATCCTGGAAATATACCCCATTTTAGCCCAGAGCGTACAACTTGACCCCAAATTGTCCCCACAATTTCTATAAGCTTCCCTTTCCCCATGAGGTGGCCACACCCATTTTTTCATTCTCGATCTTTATATTAATTCCACTGGATCTAATATGTGCAGAATTAAGACATGTTATTTCAGGGCACTTTTTAATCCCAGAGACGGAGCCCAGTAGATGCAGTCATCAGCCCATAGGATCGGGGAGGGCCACCCACAGCTCTCTTAGAAGACAGTCTGGGTTTGCAGTTTCCAGACCCCACCATAGCAGGGCCCCTGACTGAATTTTAAAAATGTACTGAGTTCACAGAAAAGGGAATTAAGTATAGCAGGGGTTCACTTCGAACATTAATCTCAGAAGCCAAATCCTTCATTTTGAGAAAGGCCTTCAATACAAGGAGTCCCCTGACCTTCGTTCTTGCACAAATAGCTCTGCCAAAGCCTGTCCCGCTGAGATGCAGGGAGCGCTAATGTAAATTGTAGGCCCTTAAAGGCCGACTCAAGAGCAAGACATGGTTTTGTTATGGCAACAAATGCTGTTAATTCCTCCGTATCCCTTTAAGACTTATTTCCTACCAGAGAAGATTTCCAGATTTCTTTTCATTTACAACGGAACACAGCCCCACATAAGAAGCTCAACCATTCAGCAATAACGTATCAGAAAAGATTGCCAACATAAAATTGCCAGCATTTAGTAAGTGCTTACTAGAGTATTTGCCAGAGGCCGTGCCAGCCGCTTTACATGTATTAACCATGTAATCCTCACAACACCCCCATGAGACGGAGACTGTTGTTATTCCCATTTTTTAGATGAAGAGACCAGGTAAGCAAGACTGCTGAAATCCCACAACTAGAAAGTGACAGAGCCAGGGTTTAATCCAATCAGTCTGGCTTCTGAGCCTGTGACCCTAACAGCTACATCTGTGACGTCCTCAAAAAATCCATATAGATTATGTGTGTGTGTATGTGTGTGTGTGTGTGTGTGTTCTAGTAGCAGTACTGTTAGGGTCAACATCTGCCTGGCACACAGGAGGCACTCAATAAATGTCCATTGAGGCTCAGCACCTGTAGCTCAGCGGCTAGGGAGCCAGCCACCTACACCGGAGCTGGCGGGTTCAAACCCAGCCTGGGCCTCCCAAACAACAGTGACAACGGTAACAAAAAAATAGCTGGACATTGTGGCGGTGCCTATAGTCCCAGCTACTTGGGAGGCCGAGGCAAGAGAATTGTTTAAGCTGAAGAGTTGGAGGTTGCTGTGAGCTGTGACACCACAGCAGTCTACCAAGGACGACATAGTGAGACTTGGTTCAAAAAAAAAAAAAACCAAGGTGAGGGTCTTAATCTGAAATATACTGAAGGGAATGCAAATTTTACTGGACCAAAGTAATTATAAGCAGAGCTGCACTTACTGACCATAGAAGCCACACAAACAGTGTGAACGTTTCCACCTTGGCTTCTTTACTTCTCTTCGTGGAACACCTTTTCTGTCTACCATCTGCCTGTCACCAGGGTTCAGCATAGTAGCTAAGGACATAGTCTACTCCAACACAAAGTCGTGATAAATGTTTGGGTGACGGATAAGCTAATTACCCTGATTTGACCATTACGCATTGTATACATGTATCACAATATCACACTGTACCCCGTAAATATAGGATGTGTCTTTTAAAAATAATAAAATAGGCCAGGCATGGTGCCATACACCTATAATCTTAGTGCTTTGGGAGGCCGAGGTGGGTGGATTGCCTGAGCTAACAGGTTTGGGGCCAGCCTGAGCCAGAGCAAGATCTCATTTCTAAAAATAGCTGGGCATTGTGGCTGGCACCTGTAGCCCCAGCTACTTAGGAGGCTGAGACAAGATAATTACTTAAGCCCAAGAATTGGAGGTTGCTGTGAGCTGTGACACCATGGCACTCTACTGATAGCAACATAGTGAGACTCTGTCTCAAAAATAATAATAATAATGATAAAACAAAATAAATACAGCCTGAGTCTGAATCCTATCTCTGCCACTTCCTATATGACTGTACGAAATTAAAATAATGTGACCATTTGGGGCCTTCAGACTCTTTGTCAATACCCACTTCATTTAGAGTATTAGGAGCCAGTTGTTGTGGGCCCCTGTAGTCCCAGCTACTTAGGACGCTGAGGCAAGAGAATCACTTGAAAACAAGAGTTTGAGGTTGCTGTGAACTATGACACCACAGCACTCTACCCAGAGTGACAAAGTGAGACTCTATCTCCAAAAAAAAAATCAGTATTAGGAAAATTATACGTGTTTCTAGATGTGTGGTGAGCACCCCACTTACACATGTAATTGCACCAGACCATTATAAGCCTCATCTAAGTATTTACTGTTATGACTATTCATCTAACCACCCTTCTATTGTTTTATCCCACAAACATTCATCAAATATCTACTATGTGTCAAGTTCTGTGCATTATACTAGACAGAAAAATAGCCAGGCATTGTGGCAGGTGCCTGTAGTCCCAGCTACGTGGGAGGCTGAGGCAAGAGAATCACTTAAGCCCAGAAGTTGGAGGTTGCTGTGAGCTGTGATACCGACCACTCTACTGAGGACAACATAGTAGGAAAAAAAAAGAAAGCGAATCAGTAATATAAAGCATGTTTGATGATGGGAAGAGCAAAGAAGAAAACTAAACTAGAAAAGGCGACAGAAAAACAAAACAGACAGAAAAATGAAAGCCGAGCGGGTTGGAATGTTTTCAACTTGGCCTTGAGAAGGTAGCGTTAGGTGACCTGAGGATGGAGAGGGTCAGAGGAATACAGACAGCCAGCGGAGAGCACTCCAGGCGGGGCGGGAGTGTGCCTGGGGGTGCCGCTGGAGTGGAGGGATAAAAGGACAGGTAAGAAATGAGACAGGAAGACCATGAGGCCAGCCCGGGCACGGCCTGGTAGGGCTCATGTCCATTGGAAAGACTGGCTTTTGCTCTGACGGTGCACAGGGCCATTGTGTAAAGGAGAGAATGGGCTGGTGTAGCTCTAACAAGGCTGCTAGCTCTGGGTATGATGTTAGTGCTCACTGCTCAGGCAAGATCGGCAGCAGAGAGATCAGCTCAGGGTCACTGCAGCAGTGCCCAGATTCAGCTTCGTCTCTGAACTGGAGGTGCCTACGTGACACCCACACAGCTGCCCAGTGAGCAGTTCGTCAGGTCCACCTGGCAGGCAGAAGAAAGTCTGTCCCATACATAGGGCACAAGTTTGATGTTTTGGCAGAGAAACGGTATGGCTTAAAGCCATGAGATCACCCAGAATGTCCGGGGAATAGCGGACTGTCCTGGCAAAGGGAGAAGAGCCCACGAGGAAGGCTGAGAAGAAGGTGTCAGTCTGGGGAAGATCAGATTTGAGAAGGAAGGCGTGTCTCTTGTCATTCTGGATCTATCAGACACGGCATGGCTCTGCTGCAGATGACGCAGTGGTGGCCTTCTGATCCTCAGATTGCAATGCAAGTGGCATGTCCCTGACCACACTGGCTCCAGTGGGCTTTTCAGATTCCCTACCTTCCTGGTTGCCCTTGACGTAGGTGATTTCAGTGAAGTGGGAAGGCCGAGCAGTGACCGAGTGAGCAGTGAAGGAGTGAAGATAGCAAATACAGACCCCCTGCCCAATAGCAGAGAGAGCCGTGAAATGCAGAACAGGGATAGGAGAGGAGCCAGAGGAGCAAGGGAAAGCCCGCTGCCGTGATGAGAAGATCCTGCCACGTGTATATGCTGAAGAGAAAAGCCAGTCAGGGCTTTGGGGTTGGGTGTTCTGAAGCTGTGGACAATTCATTCATTCCTTCATTCATTCACTTGTTCAACAAATATTCATCATCTACCCTAAGTCAAGCCCTGGGGATACACAGAAAAATACCAACAAGATCCATTCCATCACATGGGAACCACAGACACATATATCACCATCCATAACACAAAATGTGGAAGGGAATAGAGGTGTGTGCAAAATGCCAGAAGAATCCATTAATTCCGCCTGATGGGGGGAAGGGAGAGAGGGGGGAAACGTCCCAGAGGTGGTAACATTTGCACAGAGAATTAAAAATGAGAAAATGAAGGGTGGCAGGGGAACCACATGGACAACAACAGGATTGGGGTGTGGGAGGGGGTGGAATTAGAAACCATTTAGCATCAGTCAGGGCAGAAGCCGGGGGTGTGGTGAAGTATCAGGATTTGCAGCTGGTAGGGTGGGTTGGGCCAGATAGTCAAGAGCTTTGAAAGGTGAATGGTCTTTATTCTTACAGATGACTGGAATTTAGGCAGAAAAGTGACATCATCAAGGGTGTGTTTTAGAAAGAAAACTCAAGCACAGTATCAAGAATGGATTGAAGGAGAAAGAACTTGGGAGCAGAGGGACTGGTGACGAGGAAATTGCAGTGGTCCAGGTAAGAGATGACAAGGTCCACAGGGCAGTGGCTGTTTAAGAGGTCAGCATGGGAAATCTTGCAGACGACCTCATTCCACTGCCCTTTCAGTGTACCTTCCTGTACTAAGAGGCCACAACACTCGAAGCTACCTTTTCCAGACTCCCTTGCAGTTCCAAAAGTAATGTAAGTTCTGACAAACCTATTTTTGTAAGATTTGGAAGGTCCCATGAAGGAGAGGCCAAGCTTCTGGCTGTTTTCGGCTGTTTCTTCCAGCAAGCCCAGTCATAAGCCAACATCCCAGCGTGTTTTCTAGCTTCATGGGTGTGAAGAGACAGGGCACAGGTGCCCATCTCTTGCTATTCTGGATCTATCAGACACGACATGGGTCTGCTGCAGATGATGCAGTGGTGGCCTTCTGATCCTCAGATTGCAACGCAACTGGCATGTTCCTGAACACAATGGCTCCAGTGGGGTTTCAGATTCCCTACTTCCTGGCTGGGGTGGATGCATCAGCTGCCCTAGTGAGCCAGTTCTACAGCGTTACTTTGGGCATCATAGGTCCGGCCCAAGTACCTGCTCTGGCCAGGTACAGGGGCTCACACCTGTAATCCTAGCACTCTGGGAAGCCAAGACAGGAGGATTGCTTGAGCTAAGGAGTTTCTGACCAGACTAAGCAAGAGTGAGACCACCATTTCTACTAAAAGTAGAAAAAAAAAAAGCCAGGCATTATGGGCTCCTGTAGTCCCAGCTACGTGGGCTCTCTTGAGCCTAAGAGTTTGGGTTGCTATGGGCTATGATACCACTGCACTCTACTCAGGGTGACAGAGTGAGATTCTGTCTCAAGAAAAAGAGTGCCTGGCGGCACCTGCAGCTCAGTGAGGAGGGCACTGGCCACATACACTGAAACTGGCGGGTTCAAATCTGTCCCTGGCCCGCTAAAACAACAATGACAACAATAACAACAACAAATAGCCGGGTGTTGTGGCAGGCGCTTGTAGTCCCAGCTACTTGGGAGGCTGAGGCAAGAGAATCGCTTAAGCCCAAGAGTTGGAGGTTGCTGTGAGCAGTGATGCCACAGTGCACTACCCAGGGCGACAGCTTGAGACACTATATCAAAAAAAAAAAAAAAGTGCAGGAGGCTGAAGCAAGAGAATCATCTAAGTCCAGTTGTTGGAGGTTGCTGTGAGAGCTGTGATGCCATGGTACTCTGCTGAGGGTGACAAAGTAAGACTGTCTCAAAAAAAAAAAGAGAGAGAGAGCCTGTTCTTCCAACCATTGTATAAGCACCTAATTGCATATATAAAGCTCTTTCTGCTTAAAATGGCTGTGGTGGTTTCCAAGTGCTGTAATTGAACTCCCCTGATAGGTTGAATAAAGAGAACTGAGAGAATTTGATGACCAATTGAATGTGGTCAGGAAGAAGCAGGTGGTGGCAGGCTGTTGCTGTAGGCAGTGGGCCATGGGGTGATGATACAGGTCACAGCAAGTACTTCTAAAGTTCTGAGCTTCATATGGCCATCAATCAAAGTAGGGATGCAAAACAAATAAAATAAAATAAGATAACAAAGCAGGGATGCATAAGGTGGAAGAGTGGGGCACCTCAGAATTGGCCAGCATGGGTTCTCTACAGCAACTAGCCTGAGGCAGGCAGTTGAAACTAGGTCACTGCCTTCAACAGAAGGAGATTTGGTTCTAGACCAAGTGACACTATTACTGCCTTGCATATCTGACCCACACCATCAAGCCCAGTTTTTTTTTTTAAAACAGAATCTCACTCTGTCACCCTGGGTAGAGTGTCATGGCATCTTAGCTCACAGCAACCTCAAACTCCTGAGCTCAAGTGATTCTCTTGCCTCAGCCTCCCAAGTAGCTGGGACTACAGGCGCCCCCCACAATGCCCGGATAATTTTTGTGTTATTTGTTTAGCAGGCCCCAGCCAGGTTCAAACCCACCAGCCCGGGGCATGTGGCTGGCACCCTAAACACTGAGCTATGGGTACCCAGCCTGTTTTCTTTTTCTTTATGCTTCCTCCTTTTAAGCACTTGATTCCCTTTGTCATTTTGTGTATTCATAATAAAACTCAGAGATTTATACAATTGTCATTAAGTATGTCCCGAGTGAATTCATTTCTCTCTTTTTTTTTTCTTTTGAGACAGAGGCTCACTCTATTGCCCTGAGTAGAGCTCCATGGCATCATAGCTCACAGCAACCTCAACCTCTTGGACTGAAGCGATCCTCTTGCCTCAGCCTCCAGAATAGCTGGAACTTCAGGCTCCCACCACAATTCCCAGCTAGTTTTTCTATATTTGGTAGAGAAAGGGCCTCACTGTTGCTCAGCCTGGTCTTGACCTCCTGAGCTCAAGCAATCCACCCACCGCAGCCTCCCAGAGTGCTAGGATTACAGGAGTAAGCCACCATGCCCAGCTGTGAATTCATGTCTTAATGGACATGGAGATGGGAAGCAGGAGGTAGAACGAGAAGGAAAATTTGCAACCTGTTATAAATACTAGCGCCCATGTTTTGCAACCAAAAGACCCTTGGGCTCTGCGCCTGTGGCTCAAGCGGCTAAGGCGCCAGCCACAGACGCCTGAGCTAGCTGGTTTGTATCAAGGCCGGGCCTGCCAAACGACGACAGCTATAAAAACAAAAAAAAAAAAAAAAAAACCAGGCCTTGTGGCAGGCGCCTGTACTCCCAGCTACTTGGCAGGTGGAGGCAGGAGACTTGCTTGAGCCCAGGAGTTGGAGGTTGCTGTGAGCTGTGATGCCACAGCACTCTACCCAGGATGACAGTTTGAGGCTCTGTCTCAAAAAAAAAAAAAAAAAAAAGACCCTTGGTAGGACTTCAAGAGATGCATTCAAACAGGCCTTTATTGTAGCAGCCATGACATTTGGTTATACTTAAGTAGATGCAAATATTTGTGTTCAAGTGGCTTATGAGCCTCCTCTCGGTGGTACCAAAGCTGTCTCACTGAGCTGTGTTTCCTCAGCTCCAAGTAGAATTCCCCATGATAGGTACTCAAAGAATGCTTGACAAACGATCAAAGGAATTTTCTGAACTGGGGGTCAAGAGACATGTATTTTAGTATTGTCTCTGCTTTAGCTTCCTTGGCTATGAAATGAGTTTTCAGAAAGTAAGTTCTATTATACCTTCTTACCTGTAAACAGTTTTGGATCCCTATGGGAAAAGACACACAAAAAAAATCTCTTTTCCTAAAAATTTTGAAGTATGACTGTTGAAGGAATTCAGTCTGCTCCCACAGCAGGGGATGTATTGAATGACCCTAGAGGTTCTTTCTGGACTCTATGATAGCTGGACCTTACTAATTCTCCTCTACCTTGAGGTCTGTGTTAGAATCGCTGGGCGTGGGGCCCCATTCCAGAAACGACTTTGGTGTCTGCAGTGTCTCTATCTTCTTCTTGTTTACCATCAGGATATTTCCCCTTTCCATGGGGATTTTCTGAAAAGTTCATACACCC
Organism: Galago senegalensis; assembly: GCA_963575145.1. Classification (NCBI taxonomy): domain Eukaryota; kingdom Metazoa; phylum Chordata; class Mammalia; order Primates; family Galagidae; genus Galago; species Galago senegalensis. The sequence continues at coordinate 1,117 of CAUYTI010035863.1, read as the reverse complement.
ACTTCACAAAACTGTCCTCTTGTTGAATGACAATGATAGCCTCTTTCTCTGGTTGGCAACCAGAAGCAACTGCTATCCAAACTAGGCAGAAGAGGGTGCTTGGCCACTTAGTTGGCTGAGGCCAGAGGGAAAGTCCAGGCTCCTCTGGCGATATCAGGACAGCAGCAAAATGTCCTCCTTGGAAGTGATAATTAGGCCAAGTCCCAGTGGAGCCTTGCTGGAGCTGCACGGGGAAGGGAGCATCGTCTAGGAGCAGCTCTGGGCTTCCAGGGAAGGGTTCCAAAATGCTTCTGAGCATCTTGTCAGCAACGCCTTTCCAGTCCACTTACAAAATGCACACACAAGACAATCTACTGCCCTTTTGGATTAAGGATAATCCTGCTATAATAACAGTAAATAGTTCTGCGTTGAGCTGCGAGAATAAACCAATCCAGACATCCGTCACTCAAATACTTTCTGAGTCCTTGCCCTGTGCTAGATTTTGAGCTAGGTGTTAGGCTCAGGATGGCAAATGAAATCATAATCCATAGACTGACAGTCTGGCGGGGGAGCACAGGCACGCACAGCTAATCATGATGACAGCACAGGGCCTGCTTTGCCTGGGCGTACAGAAGAAGTAGGTGCTGGCCATGTGTCCATCCAGAGTGCCGGCAACTCCGCCTTCCCTCTCACAGCCCATATGTTTACATGGCACTTTGCTCATCTGACTACCCAGTGTCCCCCACCCCGTACTGAATAAGGTATACCCTTTGGCTCCCACTTTCCTTTCAGTTTATATCTTTCTATACTTCACAGTTCTATTTCATGTCTCGCTGCTCTTGGTCCCACGTGGCAGATGCTGTGAGGGCCTGGCTCACATCTGGCTGCACTGACCAGTACACACTCAAAGCTGCGCAAATCTCTACAACTCTCTTTCTGTGCCTTTCTTTGGCTGTGGAATCCTTTTTTTTTTTTTTGGAGACAGAGCCTCAAGCTGTCCCCCTGGGTAGAGTGCCGTGGCATTACAGCTCACAGCAACCTCCAACTCCTGGGCTCAAGTGAGTCTCTTGCCTCTGCCTCCCAAGTAGCTGGGACCACAGGCGCCCGCCACAATGCCCGGCTATTTTTTGGTTGCAGC
>CAUYTI010035862.1:0-29692 GCA_963575145.1 Galago senegalensis | reverse complement strand
GCTGTCCCCCTGGGTAGAGTGCTATGGCATCACAGCTCACAGCAACCTCCAACTCCTGGGCTCAAGCAAGTCTCCTGCCTCAGCCTCCCAAGTAGCTGGGACCACAGGTGCCCGCCACAACGCCTGGCTATTTTTTGGTTGTAGCCATCATTGTTGTTTGGCGGCCCCGGGCTGGATTTGAACCTGCCACCTTAGGTTTATGTGGCTGGCGCCTCAGCCACTTGAGCCACAGACGCTGAGCCCACAGTCATTCCTTTCAAAAATAAATAAGTAATTTAGTAAAAAATAAAATAAAATAAAAATAAATAAGTATAGAAGCAGAAAACCAGAGAAAATATGCCAAAATGCTAATGGTGTTTCTTTGGATGTTGGGATTTTGTGATTTTTTTTTTAATCACTCTACTTAAACACAAAAGCCTATAGTAAAAATTCTGCAGAAGTTTTATTTAACTTTCTGGTTATGTTTAAATAACTTCTCTATATAGATAGCATAAAATGTCAGCCTACTTGAAGCTTAGGAACTAAAACAGTAGTAATGCTGTAATTCCTTATGTTTCTTATATGTAATACTATTCCTACCACTCCTGCAGAGCCTATGATATAAAAATGCTCTGTTAACTTACATTTTTTTATTAATTATTTTTTATTAAATCATAACTTTGTACATTGATGCATTTATGGGGTTCAGGGTACTGCTTCAATATACAATGTGAAATGTTTACATTGAACTAAGTAGCACATCCGTCACAATTATACACATTTCTTAATAGTTTTGAAATGTACCATTGTATCATGCACATTAGGTGAGGTCCCTCCAAATACCCTCCCTCCTCCCATACCCCATCTCCTCCCCTCTCTCCCCTCTTCCCTTCTACTTTCTGGACTATAGCTATGTTTTGCCATTCATATGAGTGCATAGGTGGTTATATATTGATTTCATAGTAGTATTGAATACATAGATTACTTTTTTTTCCGTTCTTCAGATACTTTACTAAGAATATGTTCCACCTCCATCCAGGTAAACATAAAAGATGTGGAGTCTCCCTCTTTTTTATGGCTGCATAGTATTCCATAGTGTACATATACCACAATTTGTTAATCCATTCACGGTCAATGGGCACTTATGCTGTTTCCATGTCTTAGCTATTATGAATTGGACTGCAGTAAACATTCTGGTGTAAATGTCTTTGTTATAAAATAATTTTTGATCATCTGGGTATATACGTAGTAGAGGAATTGCAGGATCAAATGGTAGGTCTACTTTTAGTTCCTTGAGTGTTCTCCAAACTTCTTTCTAAAAAGATTGTATTAGCTTGCATTCCCACCAGCAGTGTAGAAGCGTTTCTGTCTCTTCGCATCCACACCAACATCTGTAGTTTTGGGATTTTGTGATGTGGGCTAATCTTACTGGAGTTAAATGATATCTCAAAGTGGTTTTGATTTGCATTTCTCTGATGATTAAGGATGATGAGCATTTTTTTCATGTGTTTGTTAGGCCATGCGCCTATCTTCATCAGAGAAGTTTCTGTTCAAGTCTCTTGACCACATAGAAATGGGGTTATTCTTTTCTCATTGATTAGTTTGAGTTCTCTGTAGATTCTAGTTATTAGATCTTTGTCAGAAGCATCACCTGCAAAAATCTTCTCCCATTCTCAAGGTTGTCTGTTTGCTTTACTTACTGTGCTCTTAGCTGTATAAAAGCTTTTTAGTTTGATAAGATCCCAGTAATGGATTTTTGGTGTTGCTTCAGTTGCCCAAGGGGTCCTCCTCCGAAAATATTCTCCCAGCTCACTGCCTATGGCTCAAGTGGCTAAGGCGCCAGCCTTGTACACCCAAGGTGGTGAGTTTGAATCCAGCCCGGGCCCACCAAACAACAATGATAGCTGGAACCAAAAACTAGCCAGGCGTTGTGGCAGGCGCCTGTGGTCCCAGCTTCTTGGGAGGCTGAGGCAGGAGACTCGCTTGAGCCCAGGAGTTGGAGGTTGCAGTGAGCTGAGATGCCACAGCACTCTACCCAGGGGGACAGATTGAGGCTCCTGTCTCAAAAAAAAAAAGAAAATATTCTCCCAGCCAATTTCTTCAAGTGTTTTCCCTGTACTCTCTTCAAGTATTTTTATAGTTTCATGTGTTTCATGTCTTAAGTTCAAATCTTTTATCCAGTGGGAATCAATTTTTGTTGATGATGAAAGGTGTGGATCCAGTTTCAGTCTTCTACAGGTTGCCAGCCAGTTCACCTAGTACCATTTGTTAAATAGGGAGTCTTTCCCCCCCTGAATATCTTTGATAGGCTTGTTACAGACATTTCTTAACATTTTGGAAATCCTTCTTGGTTCTGTATCTTTGATTTTAGGCAATGGAGATTCAAAGGTACCCTCAGAAAGAAAGAAGTCCCTCTACACAAATGAATTTTGCAAACCCAGAAAAATTAAAAGAACTGGAATCACTACTCCAAGTAAGTTTTAGACACAAAGATACATAAAGTAATGGACGGCCCACTTTGGACTAAGGTTGGAAAGGCAGTGGATTAGAACAGCTAAAAGTTCACATGCTGGAACTGGGGTTTATATTCACGTTTTCTAGCTTTGAGATCTTGGGCAAATTATCCTCAGTAATAATTCTTCATTATCCTCAGTAATAATTCTTCTTCATTTCATCAGGTTCATTCACTGAGAATATTTTTTCCACTACTGATTACCTAATACAACAAATAGTTCATATCTAGGACTCAATAAATATTTGATACATAAGCCAGGCATGATGGCATGAACCCTTAGTCCCAACTACTTGGAAGGCTGAAGTGGAAGTATCACTTTTTGCCTAGGAGTTTTAGGTCACAGTGATCTATAATTATAGCATTGTGCTCCAGCCTGGGTGACACAGACCCTATCTTTAAATAAACAAATCTAATAAATGAATGTCTATGAACCTCTTGGCATAAAGCCACCTTGTAAGAAGTTTCTTATAAATCTAAGGGGCTCCATTTTTGGATATTTAATTTTTCTCTAACTTATATTGCTGGAATGCTGGTTGGCACATAGAATATTAACTATTATATACTTATAGTAGTTTGAATGCTGGTGATCATATATCAGAAATTCAATCAATGTCCACATACTTAATTGGAACAGCATAGAGTAGGGGTAAGGGAACTACTGCCTGCTTTGGCCTGTCTTAGATCCCTTGAGAAAAGAATGATTTTTACATTTTTAAATGTTTTTTACAAAAAGTACTATGAGACAGAGATCATACCATACGCGTCCACAAAGCCTAAAATTTCTTTTATCCAGCCCTTTATAGAAAACATTTGTCAGTCTTTGACGTAGAGCTTTCTATGTATTATAAAACATAAATTTTATGATGGTTAAACAAAAGCCATTTGACAATTGGTTGGATAAGATAAATCTGTTACTTTTATTCTCTGGATTAAACCGAGATGTCAGTTAGTAAAATGAACAATGGAAGATAGCAAATGTTTAGTTATGAATGTGCTTTGTCCCTGAGTCTCCAAAAACTGAGTATTTTGAAATTAAAGGTTTGGCAAAAATTATGTTGAAGTTAAATGTCAGTGATACAAAGAACATAGAAGTAAATGATTGGATTTTGCCTTATTAATTTTCATGTCTGGGGGAACATTCTAGACTTTAAGAAGCTTCATGAGGCTCATTTTAAGGAAATGGAGTCCATCGATCAATATATTGAGAGAAAAAAGAAACATTTTGAAGGACACAATTCATTTAATGAGCTGAAGGTATGTAGATAAAATTATGTTCTTAATGGGACTAAACTGTTTAATTTTTTTTTTCTTTTGAGACAGAATCTCACTATGTCAGCCCTCTTTCCCCTGCCCACTCCTGTTCCCCAGCCCTCACCTGTTCCCTCCCCCCACCCACCCTCTCCAGCCCATTTCCCTACTCCTCCCTTCTGCCCCCAGAGTGGACTCCAGGAACAAGGCAAGTCCCTCCTCCCCCCAGGATGGCCGAGAACACGTTCCCAGGCCCCCTTTTTCCTCCTAGGGTTGCCAAGAACAAGCTTCAGGTACAAGGAAAAAAAGTCCCAAGTTTCACAAAACTCCCAAGTTCTCAGTAGATAAACAATGGTAGAAAACTCACTGAGACTTGATTAATTATTGTTGTATAACCATAACCATTGTATGCTTACACAAAGCCTATAAAAAGTAACTCACACTCTCACCGGGGGCTGACTGTCTCTCGGAGCAGCAGCCCCTACAGCAGGTAAAATAAATTACCAATTAATTAACCTAAGTGGGGGTCCGAGTCTATTTTTCTAGGTCCCCTAAGTTATTTCATTAGTAGGGTGTGGTGGCATCACAGCTCACAGCAACCTCAAACTCTTGAGCTTAAGCAATTCTCTTGCCTTAGCCTCCCTGGTAGCTGGGACTACAGGTGCCCACCCACAACACCCAGCTATTTTTCTGTTGCAGTTGTCGTGGTTATTTAGCTGGCCCAGGCCAGGTTCGAACCCTCCAGGCCTGGTGTATTAGGCCAGCACCCTACCCACTGAGCTATGGGCATCTCCCTAAACTGTTTAATTTTAATGTATGAACTATATAACACCATAGTTAATGTATCTAGCTTTCTATTTTTCTACCAATGGAATGGATTTGTCTGGGCTTAACATATCTTTATCTTAAAATTGCTTTCTCTAAACCTTGAGAATATGGAAAACCCTCCAGATAAAGCAGTGAATCCTCACTATGAAGAACTGATTGCAGGATGGATGCCCATAGTTCAGTACTTAGGGTGCGGCCCACATGCTCTGGGGCTAGTAGGATCAAACCACGCTAAGGCCTGCAAAAAAAAAAAAAAAATAGCCAGGTGTTGTGGTAGGCACCTGTAGTCTCAGCTACTAGAAAGGCTGAGGCAGGAGAATTGCTTGAGTCCAAAAGTTTGAGGTTGCCATGAGCTGTGATGCCACAATACTCTACAGAGGGTGACAAAGTGAGACTCTATCTCAATAAAGAAAAAAAGAACTAATTCCAAAATACCAACAAGTCATTCTACAGAGTGGCCATAAAGTTAATATGCAATGTAAAATTTACAATGGCCACCCTGAATTTTCCATATTCAGATGTTTGGCCTCTTTTATTAAGAATGGACTAACTAGGTGAGATACGGTGGCTCAGGCCTGTAATCCCTCAGGGGGATTGCACTCTGGGAGGCCAAGGCAGGGCAGGTGGATTGTCTGAGCTCATAGGTTTGAAACCAGCTTGAGCCAGACCCAGACCCCATCTCTAAAAAGTAGCTGGGGTTTTGGTGGGCACCTGTAGTCCCAGCTAGTTTTAAGGCTGAGCCAAGAGAATCTCTTGAGCCTACGAGTTTGAGGTTATTGTGAGCAATCGCACCAAAAAAAAAAAAGGACTAACTTATGGCTGCAGTTCCTTCTTTCTCTTACCTCTCACCTAAAGATAGATGGGGAGGGCTCGGCGCCTGTGGCTCAAGTGGCTAAGGCGCCAGCCACATACACCTAAGGTGGCAGGTTCGAATCCAGCCCCAGCCCACCAAACAACAATGACAGCTGCATTCAAAAAATAGCCAGGCTTTGTGGCGGGTGCCTGTGGTCCCAGCTACTTGGGAGGCTGAGGCAAGAGACTCACTTAAGCCCAGGAGTTGGAGGTTGCTGTGAGTTGTGATGCCATAGCACTCTACCCAGGGGGACAGCTTGAGGCTCCTGTCTCAAAAAAAAAAAAAAAAGATAGATGGGGAGATAAATCATGGCTAAGAGATCCTACTGGACTGAAGGCCCCTGAAGTAAGAGAAGGTGATAAAATCAACCCTGAGGTTAAGGGAGTACCAAATATAAGGTGAGAAACGTTTACTTAAGAATTTTATAATATATAACAACCTACATATTTCTCAAAAAGAATTTAAGGCAGTTTGTCATATGAACCATAGCAAAAGTTGTTCTGTTTTTATTTTTTTCTTTATTCTGTTTAGAGAACAGTTATCACCCAGCAAAGACCCCATCTCTAAAATACAGCCAGGCATTGGGGGCACCTGTAGTCCTAGCTATTCGGGAGGCTGAGGCAAGAGAATGGCTTGAGCCCAAAAGTTAGAGGTTGCTGTGAGCTGTGATGTTATAGCACTCTACTGAGGGTGACAAAGTGAGACTCTGTCTCAAAAACATACACCAAAAAAATTGTGCCTTTTTCTCTTTTTCAGAAGCAGCCTGTCAATAAAAGCAGTACAGTGACTCCAGTTCCTCCAAGAGGAAGACTTTCTGTGCTTTGTACTCCCTTCAGCCAAGAGCGCTCCCAGGGCTGCTTTCACACCCCTACAAATGAGAGCACTTCTGTTCTGAAGGGGTCAGCCAAGCGCTCTGCCCTCTCCACAAGTAAAATGAATGTCAGGTAAAGAAGTTACTCCAGAATGTAATCATAGGCAAAATTTCAGGTGGATCAAATCAAATTTGTTTTAATGTTTGTTTGTAAAAAGAATAAGAGCTTGGGCGGCGCCTGTGGCTCAGTCAGTAGGGCACCATCCCCATATACTGAGGGTGGTGGGTACAAACGCAGCCCCAGCCAAACTGCAACAAAAAATAGCCGGCCACTGTGGCAGGCACCTGTGGTCCCAGATACTCGGGAGGCTGAGGCAAGAGAATTGCCTAAGCCCAGGAGTTGGAGGTTGCTATAAGATGTGATGCCATGGCACTCTACCGAGGGCGACAAACTGAGAGACTCTGTCTCTTAAAAAAAGATGAGGGCAGGACATGGTGGCTTTACCATGACCTATAAATCCAAGTACTCTGGTAGGCTAAGGTGGGAGGATCACCTCAGCTCATCAGTTTGAGACCAGCATGAACAAAGCAAGACCCTTTCTCTACTAAAAATGTAAAGACAAGGGAAGGGGCTTGATTAATTCCTACCTACCAGGTAAAGCGTAGGGGCATACAGCACACTTCCTGGGTGAGGGGGCTGAACTCCAACTCTTGACTTTGGACTTTACCTTACAAAAAAAAATAGTATAACCTAATCATATGTACCTCATATTAACCCATAACTAAAGAAGAAAAATAGAAAAATTATCTGGGCATAGTAGTGGGTGCCTGTGGTCCCAGTTACTCAGGAGGCTGAAGCAGGAGGGTTGTTTGAGCCCAAGAGTTTGAGTTTGCTGTGAGCTATGACACCACAGCACTCTACCCAGGGTAACAGAGTGAGACTCTGGTCTCAAAAGAAGAGAGAGGGGGGCTGGCAGGATCAGGAAGAAAGAGAAAAATATGAGAACAGTTTAAGTTCTAATCTTTTTTCTTTAAATTTGTATTTAGTTTTGGTGTATTATCCAGCTTTACTAAGCACACACTTGATTAATAAGTAAATATAAACAAATAAGACATATGGTTATTGTTCATTTTACCTATGTATGCCAGCCAAGATGTCTAAGGACAAAGGTTTCCATTGATTTGAGTATAAGTAAAGCTAAATTCCTACACAAAGTCTATCAATGCAGAGGATGGAAAAACTGACTCTACGTAGAGTAACAATGGGCACTGTAGTATCAGAGCCATCTTATTACTCACTAATACCTGTTTCTCTTCGCTTGTGCCTTTCCTGCCATCAAGTCAACTTCCATTACTTGTTAAGTATATTCAGATGTGACTGTCCCCACAGGTTCTTTCTTTTTTTTTTTTTTTGAGACAGAGCCTCAAGCTGAGCCCCTGGGTAGAGTGCTATGGCTTCACTGCTCACAGCAACCTCCAACTCCTGGGCTCAAGTGAGTCTCCTGCCTCAGCCTCCCAAGTAGCTGGGACCACAGGCGCCCGCCACAACGCCCGGCTATTTTTTGGTTGCAGCCATTATCGTTGTTTTGGCGGGTCCGGGCTGGGGATTCGAACCCACCACCTTAGGTGTATGTGGCTGGCGCCTTAGCCACTTGAGCCACAGGCGCCAAGCCTACTCTGTCATTTTTCTAAGAAAACCTTCGATTAATGTGTGACATACATGCAGAAAAGTGCTCACTAAATTTCCATAAAGTGTAAAGACCTGTGTAACCAGCAACCAGATTAAGAAATAGAGTATTGCCAGGCATGGTGGTGCATGCCTGTAGTCCCAGCTACTTGAGAGGCGGAGGCAGGAGACTCGCTTGAGCCCAGGATTTGGAGGTTGCTGTGAGCAGTGAAGCCATGGCACTCTACCTAGGGTGACAGCTTGAGGCTCTGTCTCAAAAAAAAAAAAACACTGACTAGGGCCCTTAGCCCTGCTCTCTTTACCATACTGGGCCCTGGGGGATTCAGAGAAAAACCTGGGGGTGGGGGCACAAGCCCTCAGGGTGAGCCACTTAGAACAGCATCCATGTGGACATCTGGACCTTCTAACCAAGTGGACCCTTAGGGAAAAGACCTACCTACTCAAAGCACAACACAGTGGGCAGCTGGAGGGCCCACGGGGCTACCAGTCTACCCTGTCTGGCCACAGTTGTATCTGTATCGTGCAGATACAACCGTGGCCAGCCTCCCTTCCTGCCACTTCTCTACCCTTCTACTCCACCCTGCCATCACCTACACACAGCCCTGACCTGCCCTTTAACCGTCTCCTGTGCCCTAGGAGCCCTGACGCTGAGCCCAACCTGGCACACATCTGGGACTCAGCAGCCATGTGCAGCATGGCTAGGAAGGCAGGGAGCCTGACTGTGCCCTTCCTTCCCCTGTCTCATTCCTTCCTCTGGATATCACAGTCAAACCCTATTGCCCCCAGGGTCCAGGGGCCTCATCTGGTCAGCAGGCCCCATGCATACCCCAGTCACCAAATATTTGCCGAGCACTGTGGGACAGGACCCAGAGGACAACAGCCACTCCCAGCTCACCCTTATCCAGCTCTGACTCTATCATGAGTCCCCACACAGCCCTGGGGGGTGGGACCCAGGGTTAACCCTTTTCTCAAGTGAGGAAACTGAGGCATAGAGTTGAGCATGGTGAGTGGCCACAACAGGAATCCAGGTGGTCAGGCAGCCCACCCTAAAGATTAGGCAGGGGTCCAACAACAAATTCACAGGCCAGCTCCACAACAAGGTGAGGTGAATGGTCAGGCTGGAGGTGACAGGAAGGGAGAGACCCCTAACAGCTGCTGAGCCATCTCCAGGCGCCTCTTGCCATGATCCTCCCCAGGCAACCACTGCTGGGACTACTTCATAGATGAGAAACTGAGGCTCAGAGAAGCCAGAAGTCTTGCACAGCTCCCTCCTGCTATAAAGGGAGGACCAGCCCACATGTTCGGAGGCTCTGTGAGATGGGGGCATAACTGCATGAGCTCCTGCATATGGCGAGGGGGACAGCCTCCATGGAGCTTGAGGACATAGAGGTCCCATTTCCACATGGCTGCCTCACATGGCCACACCACGTGCACCCCACCCACAGGAAGTCTCACGTGTGGTCATAATATTGACACAGTCAGGGCACACACCAGCCAGGAAGCCAGGCTGTCGACAAGTTGGGGCAGGGCACATGTAGGCACCCCTGGCTCCAGCAGGGAGGGCCCCAGGCCAGATCTAGGACAGGTGCTCAGAGGGCCTCTCCTGCCAGCATAGCCCCAGCACCCTGACCTCTCTGAGCCAGGCCCTGCTACCACTTGAGGCTATTTTTCCATTCTTCCAGCATGACACACATGTATACCAGGTGGGAGAAGGGCCTGAAGCACAAGGGCAGGCACCCAGCCACCAGGCCAGCTCTGTGCTGTGTGACCAGGACAAGTCTAGCCACCTCTCTGGTCCTCAGCTGCTGCTTCTGTAACATCTGGGGTTGACCCCTAAGGAGCCTGGCAAATCAAATCCACAGTTCTGCATATGCTGTGTCCCAGTCCTAGCTCTGGGGACGATGAGGATGATGAAGCACAGTACCAACCCAGGAGTGGTGACAATAACTGTAACACTGAGATCATGAGGACCCTCTGTGGGAGGCTGCTCTGCCCCTTCACACAAGGCTGCAGCCTGCAATCTGCCCTCACAGGCTGGTGGGAAAGACAAAAGCACCCCTGCACCCCAGGCTGTGGCCTCTCTTACCTTTAGCCTCTTCATCTGCAGCACGTCCAAGATTCCACCTCTCTGAGAAGGACAGTCTCTGATAGACCTCTCACAGAAACACTCCCTTTTCCAAAGTCTTCTGGTTCCAAGGGAAGGAAGCCCACTGCCTTGGATACCTTGTAACTAGGGCAGCCCAGCTGAGGCTCCTAGGGCTGTGTCAGAGAGTATAGGGGAACCTGGAGGGTGGGCACCAGTGCTGGGGCCCTGCAGATGAGTAGCAGACTCTCTGAGAGCAGCCCCAGAAACTCTGAAAATGAGCACAGTGCTTTCCTGCCTGAAGCCAGTCCAGAGACCTCTACCTCCCGCAGTGTATGTGGGGCTGCAGGAGGTTCCCCAGACTCAGAGCACATGCCTATCCTAGCTGGGCCCCCTCACCCTGGACCCTGGTATCTCCCAGGTCCCTGCAGAGCCTCTAAGCCAGGCAAGAAAGGGGGATGAGAGAGGTGGGCTCTGCCCATCCTAGACTGTGTGAGTTTCTGGCAAACTCCTGGCCTACAAGGATGTTGCTGGTATCAGCTGTCTTGAGGGCAGGTGGGAGGCCCAAAGCCCAAACCAGGCCTCAACCCCTCAGACCTCTAACAACCACACAGAGAGGTGCCATGGCTGCGCTCCCTTCCCCACAGAGTTCTCCACCTGCACATGAAGGGCGGAGGTCCAGTATCCTGAAGGAAGAGGCAGGCACCCTTAAGGAGAAAGGTGAGGCAAACTCACCAGACCAGGGGAGCCACAGTCATGTGACCCTGCACAGTGCTGAGAGCCACAACTCTTGCCACTGCCTGTCTGGGGCATGACTATGCTGCTGCTATGGAGGCAAGCAGATGGGAACAGCAGGTGAGGGGACAGATGTGCGCTGAGGGCTCCTGCCAACCTGAAGCTGGCTGGCCCTATTCCACACCAAGCTCCTTAGCTAATTCTAACATAAGGCACACTGTTCTCATTTTGGACAGGAGAAACCAAATGCCTTTCCAAGAGTGCACCTGGCAGGTTTGAGTGAGCCTGGGCTCCTGCACCTCCTAGCCAGGAGGCAGCAACTGATTATCCAGCCTGGGCCTGGGCACTGTCATCATCCTCCCTACACAGTCCTCCTCAGCCAGTGCTGACCCCACCTAGCTCCACAGCTCCCCAGGGTCACCTCAGGGCTCATCTTCCAGGAAGGAGGGCATCCATCAGTCCAATCCTCCAACACTGGGCTGGGCCCTGGTCATCCAAAGGCACCCTCAGACCCTGTCCCCAGCTTCCAAGAGCTCTTTGTCTAGGGAGGAGGTAAAATACACAATCCACAGTGCACAAGGCTAAAGCCCAGCCCTGTGGTGGTGCTCAGGGAGGCAGAAGGATGGCTCCGCCATGTCTGTGCAGAGTAAGGGCTCAGGGAAGGCCAGCCAAAAGGAGGACCCAGGCAGCAGGAAAGGGCAGAGGAGGCTCAACTAGGCAAAGGGAACAGAATGCGCAAAGGCAGCAGGCACAGGAGACCAAGTCTGCAGGATGGAGGGGGCAGGTGGCCAGAGCTCTGACAGACAGTCACAGAGATGCTCCACAGGAGAGGGTTCCAGTCATGAAAGAGCCCCTCTAGCTACACCACCAACTGAAGGTGACCAGCCAGGCCCTACAGAAAGGGGGCCCAATCTGCTGGGAATACCTAAGACAAAGTAAAGTAATGAAGTTGGTCCCCTCCCCTGTGTAGGATCCCCAGATGACCTGCACCAGACCAGGCAGCCAGTGCCTAGAGCCCACCCAGTGCCTTTCAGCTATGCTGTTCTACATGCTGACGGCATTTAACATTTAACAGTGCTGTGAAACCAGAACCAAAAATAAACCTTCCAGGGCAGACGGACTTGAAGCCTACCCCAACCCTGCATGGGCTTCCTGAGAACTCTGTGACTGCACCCCTCTGACCTGTGTGCGGAGGTCTAGCTCCAGGGATTCTGCCTGCCTTGGGAAAGAACACTCCCCTCCTCTCTTTTGTTCCTATCTTTGTCACACCCAGTCACCCCGCACAGGCTGAGCTGACCCAGCTGGAGACACCTCCTCCTACACTTTATTACCCTGTTTCTTGAATACCATGATTCTAAAGTTAGCCCTAGCCAATGGCCTGTGAAGCAAAGCTGCTGCCCAGCAGGGCCACCATTCGGGGCCTAAGACCCCCATATCCACAGACTGGCTCAGCCAAAAAAAATATCCTACACTCCCACATCCATGTTCCCCTGGAACATCTTGCACTGGAGCCAAGGTCAGGAGTCCAGAGCTGGGCGGGGTGGGGGGGTCTCTGGAGACAGACAAAGAGCTGACTGTCCCCAGTCATGGAGCTGAAGCTACACACACCACCACTTCTGTAGGAATTCAGCTGTGAGTGAGAGAGAGATGGAGCTGGGAGTCCCATGGTATCTCAGGTGATACTAGTCTGAAGGGACAAAAGCCCTGTCCTCCCAGAGCCAAAGTCCCAGTCAGCCTGGGCGCCAGCTGGCTCCGTTCAGAGCCTTGTGTCACAGGCTGCAGCATTCCCACAAGTGCCAGAGGGCTCTGGCAGAAGACGATGCCCTCTGGGCTAGAGAAATGGGCTCAGAGCCCAGTGGGTATACAGCCCTGCCCAGGAGCCAGGTCTCTAAGCCAGGTGAGAGCAGGGGTCTCAGGCAGCCTGATGTCTCTGCCCTCACCTCCACCCGTGTGGTGAGATGCACACAAATGACACACTCACACACGGTCTCTCACATCTCACACACTCTCACACACTTGCACACACACACTGTCACAAGCACACACACTAACATATTCACACATGCTTTCTCACACACACACTCTCATTCTCACAGACACACTCTCACATGTTCACACTCACACACTGCTCACTCACATGTTCACACTCACTGCTCATACACTGCTCACACTCAGACATGCTCACACACTGCTCACTCACACCTCCTCTCTGCTTACTCACCCACATTCACACTCACACCGCTCACTCACATGCTTGTACTCACACACTGCTCACACACATGTTCACACTCACACCGCTCACACTCACAGACACACTCACGCACTGCTCACTCACACATGTTCACACTCATACTGCTCACTCACATGCTTGTACTCACACACTGCTCACACATGTGTTCACACTCAGACATGCTCACACTCACTGCTCACACTCACACATCCTCACACACTGCTCACACATATGCCCACACTCACTCACATGCTCATACACTGCTCACTCACATGCTCACAGTCACACATCCTCACAGACACTGCTCACACACATCCTCACACTCACACACTGTTCACACACGTGTTCACACTTACAAACATATTCATGGCTCACATACAAGCTCAAACACACACATGCTCACACTCTCACATAAGCTCACATTCTCACACATTCTCACAAAAATGCTCACTGTCACATACATTCACACATTCTCACTCACATGTACACACACACATTCCAACACACACACTTACACTCTCACACACAAAGCAGCCTCTAGCAATCAGACCAAAGCTAGGCCCTCCTTCCTAAGCCCCAAGCCCACCTGTCTCCTTCTCTCTACACACCCCCCTTTCTTGGGCCTCTTGCCCACCCCACCACCACTCCTAGAAAGCCACTCCCCTTGGCCCACCATCACCTCCTCTGTGCCCCAACCCCTCTCTCCCCACCTGTTAAGTGGATATGTTCTCCTCTCCAGGTGTGAGCTTCATTATTAACCAAATGCTGATTTTTCTGTTTCACAGCTGATATCCAATCTGACCTTGCTAACCTAGTTCTAAGAAGGTAGGGTAACAACTCCACACAGGGCCAACCCTGAGCAAGGACTCGGAAGAGCAAAGAGACCCCACCATTTCAGAGCTGGACCAGACCTCAGGGGCTTATCCTCACTTTACAGATGGGAAAGCAAGGCCTAAAGAGGAGATATGGGTGACAAAGGGGGGGGGGGGACTTGGCCAATCCTGGCAGCACCTGCAAAGTCAGCCTTCTCAGTATTTCATGGAGTCCCCTAGGGCCCCAGAAAGGATAGAATGCTATCTGGGAACCCAAACAGAGGCTGAGGCAGTGGCAGAAAGTGCACACTAACGGGGTGGTGGATGTAGGAGCTACAGGCAGGCAAGGGGTGACCAGGACAGCAGGGGCCCATTGATGGCTATACAGAAGTGCACCACACCCCATCCTCCTCACCATCACCTCTCCTGTGATCACTGTCACCTCGTCCTCCTGCCTGTCTCCCCCTCCTCCCTCCTCTCACCTCTCCCCAACACTGTCACGTCCTCCCCACTCCTGTCAACTCCTTCTCCCTATCACCTCCTTCTAACTCCTCTCACCTCCTCCTCTCTCCTGTCACCTCCTCCTCCCTCCTGTCACATCCTCCACCCTCCCTGCCATCTTCTCCTCCCTCCTGCCATCTCCTCCTCTCTCCTGTCACCTCCTCCTCCCTCCTGTCACCTCCTCCCCCTCCTGGAAGCCAGGAGTAGCCCACCTCACCTTGCTCACAGTACCCCCTACCATCCAGGTGCCACTAGCCCAGTGGCTCTAAGATCCAGCCTCTAGCACATCACATACCCCCTTACTGTGAAAGTGTAGGGCCAGCACAGAGAGCAGACTTTCAACCTCAGAGAGGAAAAGCCGCCTCTTCCCCAACTAGCTCTCCAGATGAGGGTAAACAACTGTCCTGGTCTGCCCAGGCCTGAGGAAACTTCCAGAGATGCAGGACTCTGAGGTTAAGTCTCTCTCTAGCCATGAGACAGGTCAGCATTCTGACACAGACACAGGAGTCCTCAGCAGGGCCAAGGTGAGGGCTGTGATTTGGTGGGACCATGAGAACTGGAATGCCTGTCAGCATGACCCAACAAACACCATCCACCACGAGTACACATGCAGGAGCTGTCCAGTCACTGACAGCACCTCACTCCTCCTCACTGAGCATCTCACCTCCTCCTCACTGGGCCAGCTCACAGGCGGCAGCACCGGGGAGAGGGGGCTTAAAGGGGAAGGACTTCCACAGACCCTGCAGATGGGCTTTGGGTTTCCCAGAGTGAAGGCCTGGATGTGAGGTTGGGCACTAAGGGAGAGAAGGAAGCAGGAGAGTTGTGCTGGGCTTAGAAGGAGCAGAGGTCCCTAGGAAGCACCCTCCCAAGGTTGGAGGAGTCTGGCTTGTTCTGTTAGCACCTGCTAACAGGACTCCCTCCCACAGAGTCCCAACAAGGCAGGGGAATTGGCCAGGACAGCCTGCCTAGAAATCCCTCAAGGTCAGCCATGCTATCCACACACACCAGTGTGTCTCCAGCAGCTTTGCATTTGTTACAAGTAACTGGTCTTCAACAAGAGTTAAGAAAGTCACATATGTGCACAGTTTACTTTGTGAACAAAAGCAGAGCTCAAGACTGCTGTTCTGACTCATTCGGGAGACAAGACGGAGATCTGGGAGCTGAGTGACACAGGGCACCTTGCTCAGCTTTACTGGGGAGCCAGGAATCGTGGAGCTTGCTACAAATGACGCTGAGTTTTACTTTTCACAATGTTAGGGAGTACGTATGTACAGGTCACGAATGGGGATGAGCCTTGACCACTGGATGTCACAGCAAACAACCAGTCAAGAGCCAGTCAGCATTCACACAGCCCATGGACAGTGCCTGGATGCCTGCCTCTGCAGACATGGCACTGCCACCATGCACTGATACGCAGAAATGCTCTGCCCTCCCCAACACAAAAGTTTGGTTGGCAGCTGCTATCCTACCCAAAGCACATCTTGAGCCTGGGCTGGGGGTACAGGAGCAAAGCAGGCACCACTTCAACTCTATTGGGATTCTCTGTCTAACAGCAAGGAGCAAACAGTGACCCAGAGTGGTGAGCTGTACCCCTCAGGGAACACAGGACACACACAGGAGCCACTCAGACCACATGGGCAAACTGTCCACTGGGGGACATCTACCAAAGTCTGCAAAGCAGTTTGTACTACCTGGGCTTGGGATACTACTGACACCTAGTGGGCAGGGGGCAGGGAGGTTGTTAGACATCATGCAGGACACAGGATGGCCCCAGATGTCAGCAGCCCTAACCCAGAGAGGACAGGGCAAGGAGGAGGCCTGACGAGGCTACAGTGGAGTCCTAGACAAGAGACCAGATCACCCAAAGAGGGGCAGGACCAGGGACAGTAAAAAGCAAAGGCGAGAGGGCACCTGCAGGAAAATATCTAGGGCCAGGCAAAGAGCTCCCATCTCCTTCTAGAAAGTGTGAGGCCTGTAAGCACAGCCCCCAGGGGTGGCCAGAGAGGACAGCCAAGTCTGGCTGTAGGCAGTTCTGGCTGACAGCAGAAGGTCTGCAGCGGGGTTGAGGCCATGTTAACAGGTAGAGTCTGCAAGCACAGAGGCAGGGGAGAGGAGGGAATCAAGGCCACAAGGTTACAAGGCTGGACCTCTGCCCTGGCCCCTAGAAAGGTGGCATTCTGCAGGGAGACAGGAAAGAAACAGCAAATCATAGAGTCTTGGCCCACAGCCCTGCAAGAGGGGCCACAGCACCTAGACACAAGCTTCTGGAGTCTGACCCCTGTCAGTCCCTCTGTAGCACCTGGCCTTTTTATCTTGAATTTCATTACAAACATATTTGTGCTCTAAGAGGACAGAAACCATCCAATGGCTTTCTAAGGTCGCAGACAATGCCAGTACACAGTAGGTTCTCAGTGAGCACCTGTCCAATATGTGGACAACAGGCAGAGGAAAGGAATTCATAAGAGTAGCAGAAGAGGCTGGAAGAGCAGTGTAGCACTCAGAGAGACACTTTCCAGGCTGGAAGAGCAGCATGGCACACAGGGAGACACTCTCCAGGCTGGAAGGGCAGCGCGGCACATAAGGAGACGCTCTCCAGGCTGGAAGAGCAGCGCGGCACACAGGGAGACACTCTCCAGACTGGAAGAGCAGCGTGGCACACAGGGAGACACTTTCTAGGTTGAGCAGGGTCAGCCACATGACCCCTCCACCAAAGATCCAAAAAGAGAAGGCAGAAGCCTCCTTGGGTATGGACAAGTAAGAGGAGCTCTAAGGAGGAACCTGGGCTCTGACAAAAAGAAGATGCAGAAGCCTAGAAGGGGATCACTCACAGCACCTGTGACCTGTCACTCTCATGGGCCTCTTAGTTCTTCCTGACCACTCCTCCCACCTCCAATGGGCTCCAATCCAGCCACCACCTTGGGCACCTGCTATGCTAACCTCCAACCCTACCCCTGCCTCCTCTCCTCTGTCCTCAGTGCAGCAACCTTGAAAACCTGGCCCAGATCCAGACCATGCCCCTCCTGCAGTGGCTCTGAGCTCCCAGCCCTTCACAGGGGCAACCAGTACAGCCTGTACTACCAACCCCAGCCACCCCTTCTTCCTGCCCCTCCATTCCCCCTGCCAGTCTCCAGCCTGTAACTATCCTTGAAATTACCCAGGATACTCTCACCCAAAGATTTTTGTACTGGCTTTTCCCTCTAACTAAGAATGCTCTTCTTCAGACACCTGAGGGCCCTCCTATGTGAGAGTTAGGTTTCTGGTCACCCACCATGGAGGCCTTCCCTGAGCACCCTCCTGCCTGTCCCTTCTGGTCACCCAGTACTACATGCTCACACGTGGCCCTCCCAGAGCACCAGGCCAGAGCCTGCACAGTAGGCCACCAAAACATACTTGAACATCTGCCAGCCCCAAAGAAGACGAGAACAGCAGGTGCCATGAAGGCACGAACACACTGCACAGCGCAGCAGGCAGGGCACCTGAGCACGGTGAGTGCTGCCAGACACGGCCCCTGTCACAGGCTTCACACCCTCCATTCAGCAAAGCAATAAACACAAAGAAGAAAAAATACAGCATGTGGACATAGCATTTGCATTGTCTTGTGTATCAGTGAGCTAGAAATGATTTAAAGTATACAGAAGGGTATGCATTAGTTACGCGCAAACACTATGCCATTTTCTATCAGGGACTTGAGCATCCACTGATTCTGGTATCCCCAGGGGTCCTAGAACCAATTCCCCACAGACACCAAGGGACAACCACACTGTCAATTACTAAAATGTAATAAATGTTCCCTGAGAGCTTCCACAGGTGCAGGCTCTCCTGCCGCTCAGGCTGGGCTTCCTGTGCCCCACTGGCACACAGCTGGGCCCAGACCCTCCCCCCTCCCCCACATGCCCTGCCCTGACCACAGCCCACTGAACTGCAACGCGTTCCTGTAGCTTTTCCTTCTGAAATGACTTTGAAAAGCTCACTCTCTTCCCTACTAATGACCACAGACTGTTCTAGTGAATAATATTTTCAAAATGAGACAAATCAAAACTTATGACTAAACAAACCCTTGTTGGGGCATTTTTTGTTTGTTTGTTTTGAGACAGAGTCTCACTATGTCACCCTGGTTAGAATGCTGTTGCATCACAGCTCACAGCAACCTCAATCTCTTGGGCCTAAGTGATTCTCTTGCCTCAGCCTCCCAAGTACCTGGGACAACGGGCACCCATCACAAGACCTGGCTATTTTTTGCTGTTGCTGTAGTTGTCATTGTTGTTTAGCAGGCTCGGACTGGGCTTGAACTCACCAGCCCAGATGCATGTGGCCAGTGCCCTAACCAGTGTGCTATGGGCGCTAAGCCCAAGCAAATCCTTGTAACAAACACACAGGCTCAGCTGCCAGTCTCCCACATCTCACTGTGTTTTCCCCATTTTGGAAGTCCCCAGGGGCCGTGGCCAGGCTTCAGAATGAAGTACACGAAAACACTCTGCTGGAGGCCAACATGGGCTATGCATAAAGACCAGTGTCCCTGGACCTCCCTGGGGGACCCATATGCTGGCCAAGGCCAGGCCTGTAGGGAGCAGAAGACAGGGTCCCAGCGGCTGTGGGGCCGTGGGCAGGAGAGAACACAGCACACCCCAGCACCCATGAGCAAACCTGCCATCTCTCCCCACAGGAATCTGCAGCCTTTGAATGGCCTGGTCTTGGTTCCTGTGGCTACTATCACAAATTGCCACAAATTTAGGGGTTTAAAACAATAGAAACTTATTCTCTCACACAGTTCTAAAGACCAGAAATCCAAAAGCAGTTATCACTGGGCCAAAAGTAGGCATCAGCAGGTCACACCCCTCCCCAGGCTCTGGGAAAGAATGTTCCCGGCCTCTTCCATCATCTGGTGGCTGGTGGCCTTCCTTGGCTTGTGGCCTCCTCACTGCAGCATCTGCCTGGGGTCACATGGTCACGTCCTCTGTGTTATCAAATCTCCCAGCCTCCCCCTGGTTAACCCACCACCCTCAGCTTCATCAAACCAGCAAAGACCTTTTGTGTGTGTGCTGCAACAAATCACCAGCAGGGGAGCTTCACAGGTGCCACGGCCAGGAGGGGACAGCTTCAGGGCCACTCTGCAGCCTCTCACACACACACCCTCTTTGCCTTTCTGGCATACAGGGCACGTGCAGACACAGTGGGAGAGAGGTGCACAGGCTGGCAGTGGGGAGCAAGACAAAAGCCCTAGATGCAGCCCTGGCTGGGGCAGCAGTGTTGGGAGGTCAGTGTCTCCTTCGGCCAGCATGGCTGAGAGCACAGGTGCTTCCCAGCCTGGCCACACACCCAGAGGCCAGGGCTTCTTGGAGGCAGGAGTGACAGGAGGCCTGTGTTTGGACACACAACCTCCCTCCCTGCAGCTCCCTCCTCTATAGGATCCAAGTACCTCCATGCGGGGTGGACCCTGCATGTTCAGGACAGCAGGGATGGCACATTCCTTGGCACATGGCCTCTATGAGATAAGCGGGCCCACCCCCACCCACCACCTCTCTCCCTAGAGAAAAGACCCGAGTCATAAACCAGATGAAAAACATGTCCTGTTCTGCCCTGAGACCAAGGGCTCACCTTAAATGAAAACAGGCTGGAACAGAGTGTTGCTGACGCTGATCTTGGCCTTACTCTGCAAATTAGCCTCAAGGGTGATCACAGGGCCATCGAGCTCCATGGCAGCACACCAGAGAGGCTTGGGCACACTGGGCCAGAACCCCAAGGGCTTCACCTCAATCCTGGGCACAGGGGTGCACCTCAAGGAGAGGGGCAGCAGGAGCTGATGGCCTCCCACACCTTCCTCAAAGGGCCCAGAGCCCACTTCCCCCCCATAATGAGCACAGGCCACCAAGTGTCCCTATGCCCGCCACCGAGCTGGGGACACCCTGGCCTCTCCTGCTTGCAGTCCCTGTCAGTGTGTTCTCACCCATGCATACCCCATGCCAGGAGGTGTGAGCAAGCTGCTTTGCAGGAAGCCCACATGGGAAGCCCACAGCACACACTGGGGGGATTCACAAGCAAATGCCTTGATTGTGTGATGTGGCAGAGAGCCCTATGCCTGGGCAGTGTACTTCACCCGCGAGAAGATGGCAGGTGACAGTGGTGTAGGCATGATATGTGAGCAAGGAGCAACAGCAGTCTTATGGGAGGTGGGGGGCCTTTCTGCTGAAGGCTCTGGTGACACCTGTCCCATACTGATGTCAGCCCCAGGCAGTCCAGGGAGGGGATGAAGGAATCTAGCACTCCATGGGCAACCAGCACCAGATGCAGGAGGGAAGAACAGAGCTGTCTGTCTGTCTACCCTATAGTGGTGGCGATCCCCTACACACTGATTCCTAGTGGTGAGATACTCCCACCTGGACAGCATCCCATGTGAGGGCACTTACCACATTCCAGTAGAATGGATTGAAAGCAATGGTGAGGACGGCTGCCACAAAGCTGGGATCCAAGGGGTCCACGTAACCCAGCAGCCGGGTCATAACGCAGATGTCTGCCTGCGGGGACAGTGCCAGCATCAGCAGGAGGCCCGCCCCCAGACGGTTAGGACCTCCAGCCCCCAGAATGTGGAGACAAAGTTACTCTCTGGGAACACACCGGGAAGCTCAGGAACACACAAGTCCAGCAAAGGTTACTACAGTGCAGTCTCATAAAACGGAAGATAAAAAGCTGAAACCTAATCAGCTGTGTCACCCCTGTCGGGAGGGTGGTAGGACTGGCGGCCACAGAATCAAGTGTGTGTGGATGCTGGCAAGGAAACTGTGCCTCTGAAGACGGGCACCCAGAACCCACAAAAGGAGAGACGCCAGACCTGAGTGTGACTGGGACCCTTGGGGACGGGGGTTCTTGGAGGGCCAGAGAACACCAGTGAAGATGTTCGTCCTCAGTGGTGAGGTCACAGCAAATTCTAACAGTGGCAGTGGGCCTCTCCCCACCAAGCCCACACAGGATGCTCCTGAGCTGAAGGGGTGCATGCCCACACCCCAGTCAAACCACCCACTCTGACAACTGGGAGGAGAACAGCCAGGAGCAATGAGAAACCACTGAGGATGCAGAAAGCAAGCACAGCCTGCCCTGGCAGCCCAATCACACTGAAGAGACAAGGTCAGTGCCATAGCATGTCATGTTCAGGGAAGCAGAGCACCACATGGGAACAAGCTGTAGGATTCAGAGCCTATGCACACATTTTTGGAAAACACAAAACAATGTATATTAAATACTCTACATGTTCACTTGGAAAAGACTAGAATGTAACACACCAAACTCATGACACTGGCAATCTTAGCATCTCAGGGCCTTCAGCAGCAGCCCAGCTGCCTCTCACCACAGGGGAAAACTCCACCCCAGTGTGACCATCAAAGAAATTCCAGAGATTCTCAAATATCCCTGGAAGCAAAGTTCCCTGCACTGAGACCCTCCCTGTAAAGGCAGAGAGGATATAAAAAGAAGACACTGATGTTGCTCAGGAAATTCCACCCAAAAATATGACTACCTGGTATAAAGAATATTTTAAATTAAGGCCCTTAGAGATTAACTGGCCATTGGAAAGGCTCCCTCTATCTGCATAAACCCAAATGACCCTGAGATCAAAGGGGACAATTGACATCCCTTCCTTTTCTGCTATCTCTGTATATTGAAGGAAGGAAGATCAAGAATGCTAGTTAAGGCTCAGCGCCTGTGGCTCAAGCGGCTAAGGCGCCAGCCACATACACCTAAGGTGGCAGGTTCAAATTCCCAGCCCGGGCCTGCCAAACAACAATGATGGCTGCAACCAAAAAATAGCCAGGTGTTGTGGTGGGCACCTGTGGACCCAGCTACTTGGGAGGCTGAGGCAGAGACTCGCTTGAGCCCAGAAGTTGGAGGTTGCTGTGGGCGTGGCACTCTACCCAGGGGGATAGCTTGAGGCTCTGTCTCAAAAAAAAAAAAAAAAGAATGCTAGTTAATTCACAGGCTAATCTGTTTCCCCTAATCTATTCCTCCTCCCTAATAATCCCCTCCCTTCTAAAAGGAGTGTATAAAAATATCTAACTTGGGCCGTGCCCACAGCTCAGTGGTTAGGGCACCAGCCACCTACACTGAGGCTGGTGAGTTTGAACCAGGGTCAGCTAAAAGAACAATGACAACTGCAACAAAAAAAATAGCCAGGTGTTGTGGCAGGCGCCTGTGGTCCCAGCTACTTGGGAGGCTGAGGCCAGAGAATCACTGGAGCCCACGAGTTTGAGGTTGCTGTGAGCTGTGGTGCCACAGCACTCTACCCAGGGCGACAGCTTGAGATTCTGTCTCAGAAAAATAAAAAAATAAATAAAATAAAATATCTAACTTGATGGACACATTGGGTAACCACTCAAGTGATTCTCCCCTTGTACATGGTATTTGGAAATAAATATATCTTTCATTAATCTGCCTTAATTTTGAGTTGATCTTTCAGTGACCTTCCAAGGAAAAGAGCAAGTTTCCCCTCACCCCTACACCACTTTCAACATCGATTTCTTTCTTTAAAAAAGAAGAGGCACCTCTGACAAGTTTAAGTGGTATTTACCAGAGTCTTTGTATTCCTCTCTAAACTTAACTTTATTCTCCATTTTAGAAAGGTTTTGTAAATATTGCTTATAAAATGCACTGAAAACTATTGTGGTGTCCCTCCACATGCTACGTAAAATGAAAATAATGCTAAATTGTAATAATAAATGTAAAGTCCAGCAGAGCTGTGATTTTTCTCACAAGGCATACTCTGATGACATTTTGTTTTTTTCATTTGCAGACATAGTAAATTTTTTTCAAAGAGTGCTTTTGTCTCCCACTTTTGGGGGAGAGTGGGGGCAGGAAAGATGCTCCAGATCTGCCCAAGGGTCACCCAGCCCAGCCAGTCTTATCTTCAGTTTGATGATAACCTTTATAAGCACCTCCTGAGTGTGAGGTCCCATCCAGAGGCAGGCTGGTGAGGGAGGGAGAGCAAACTGGCCACATCCCCTCATTGTTAGTTGTGCTGATGTGAACAGCAGACTAGCCTCCCACCTCCTGGTTCCCTACTGAACCCCCAGCCAAAACCTTGCCAAGCCGCAGCCACTCCCCATCTTACGCCATCATCCCATTACCAATCACCCTTTCTGTCTTTCCCCCTTATACACAACCGCTTACTCCACTCGCACCCCCAGAGCACAGGAAAGAACCTTCTGCCTTTAAACAGAGCTCTCCCTGTGCAGCCTCACCTGCTGGCTGCCCTGCACCCCAGGCCTCACCTATGCACAACACAGCTCCCCCAGCCCAGCAATCCAACTGGGGGAGGCACACCTGTTTGGGAGGGCAGACCTTCCACAGCCTGGTG
Source organism: Galago senegalensis (assembly GCA_963575145.1). Lineage (NCBI taxonomy): Eukaryota > Metazoa > Chordata > Mammalia > Primates > Galagidae > Galago > Galago senegalensis. The sequence goes on along the minus strand of CAUYTI010035862.1, from coordinate 6,070 downwards.
TGCTCTCACCAGCCTCCCTTTCTGCCCCATCTCAATCACCCACATAAACTCTTTCACTTAGGCTTCTGCATGTATCTGAAATACCCTTTCTCCCTGCACCCCACTCGTAAACTCATTCATCCCGCAAGACCCAGCTGGAGCACCTACCCAATCTCTCCCCATGACCCCTCTCCTGCATCCTTACTGCATGCCTACGCAGTTGCATGTTAGCTCCCTGTCTCATGACAGCTCTTTTAGGCTAGGGACCATTTTTCATGGTCTTGTCCCCAGTGCCCACCCCACTGCCTGGCATGAAAAGTAAATCCTGGCTGAATGAACATGGTCCTCATTTCATCATGAATAAGACTTAAGGACTTAGAGGTCATCTCTAAGGCACTCCTGGGACTCTGGTCTCCTCCAGTCTGGCTTTGGAAGCAGGCAGAGAATTATAGCAGCCCTGTGGGGACTCTGCAAGCAGGTGGGGAGCCAAGCTGGCCACAGCCAAAAGATTCCTCAGACTCCCTACACACACACACACACACACACACACACACACAGGCATGGCCTCTTGTAAAGCCCCAGGGCTCGGATTCATCAGCCTACCAGATTCTGTGCTTCATAAATATGTATTTTCACAGCACCTTTGAGGCAGAGAAATCAAACAATGCTCTACAGTCACTGGCAGGAGGGCTGGCCAGTCAGGTAGCCGGCAGGGCTTCCCAAGTTTCCTAGGAACCACATGGTCAATTTGGGGGGCTCTGTCAGCGTGAAGTTGAGCCCCTAGATCATGCAGCTGGGTGGAGGGTGTCAGGGACTAGGAGTCTGTCACCTTCAACTCCACAGACACCATTCTCCTCACTCAGCTACTCCAGGCCCCATCAGCCAGCCTCCTTGCAGCTCCCAGGACAGAACAACAGGAACTGCCCCCTGAATTGTCACAGACAGAGGAGCTCATAGCCAGCATGGGCGAGCTTTTAAAATGATGGTTCCCACAGGAATTTATATGGCAATTCCACAGACAAAGATTTTATTGAATTAGAACATCCTTTCAAGATAAGTTTTGCAGGAGACCACCTCCTCCTAAGGCAGAACTCTATTCCCACATCTCCACCCATCAACAGAGTGAGGTGCTAATGGTAGGGATCAAAATAAGCAGCAGTTGGGCCATGCAGCCTGCAGCACACTAAGCATATAGAGAAGAAAAGGAAAACGTCTTCTCTCCTGATGAAGCCAGAACAGCAGCCCACAAGATGGGGGTCTAAGAAGCTGGGCTGAAGCAGTGCACCTGACTCAGCCTGCTGAGGTCACATTCTTTCCACCCAACCCCCTGATTATCTAGTTAAGGTTTCACCATGATGTGAAGGTGTTTATCTAAGGAGACTCTGAGGAGGTCGTGACACACACACAATAGATACTGTGATATTGGTAGAGTAAAGGTTACTTTGGTAATATGTTTTCTTTGATGATTCTCTTAGATACGTTGTTAAACAGTTTGCCTTAGACAAGAGACTACTTGGATGTTATTTCCTATCAGATAAAGTTAAATTTTTCTAGGTTGGTTTCCTTGTATTTCATTATAAAAATTATAGAAAAGCAAGTATCCAATGTACTCAATACTAATACATGCCCACACGAGAGAAAAATTCAATACAACTCAAGTTGGGAGGAGAAGGGGGGTGAACAGGAGGAGGGAGGGGGATTGGTGTGCTCCCACCTAATGGGCACGATATAAGGGTATACAAAAACTTAACTACAACAGGGAATTTACACAACAAACACAAACATTGTAACTGAATTATACCTTCATATTAATCTGAAATTTAAAAAATAAAAAAAATTTTAAAAAAATATATATATATATTAGGATTGTAACTGAGGCAGATCAGAATTGAGAGGCTTCTCTCCTTGTTCTCCAGAATTGCTAGCCTTCTGACAATAAGTTTGTTCAGACCTAATCCCTATCTCTGCACACTGGACAGTGAAAGGCAACTGGACTCTCTTTGTCTGGTAATACCAAGAGTCTCCCACAAACTCCGAGGGGTAGACACAACCATTGTCACCACCTTCCTTTTACAGACAAGCAGAGGGATGCCAATGGCTGAACCAGGGTTATGACCCACCCAAAGTTGATAGTGCCTCCCAGGGGACCCTTGGGACTCTACCACTCCTGGGTGCTGAGAGGCCTGTGCCAGGCTCCAGCCAAGTACACAACCCACTTGGTCTTGGCCTGTAGAGTTGGTGGCAATCCAGCCTAGTGAGCCCTGTGCGAGAGTTGCCTGCTCGGTCTTCGCCTGTGGAGACAGTGGAGGCCCAGACCAGTGTGCTGCGTGTGAGAGTGACCAGCTCCCTGGTGTGCCTGAGACTCCCTGGGCAAGCCCTCTGTCCCAGGTAGCTCAGGGCTTTGCCCTGGACACTATCCTCCTGCCACCGGGGTTAGCAGGCCCCTGACCCTGAGCCAAGAGGGGAGGGGGGGAGTGACAACAGAGTCCCACGAGCTGGGGAAAGGGGGAAGGGCAGAGGCCATGGTATAAAAAGGCTTCAGGCCACCCAAAGGGGAGCAGCCTGTGGAGTAAAGTGGGGCCCTACTGGGAAGAAGCTCAGACCAGGGTTCAGTGGACTCTGGGCACCTGCAGAGCACAACTCAGATGGCTCATTCCACCCACACCTAATGTCGCTGCGGGGGGTGCATTTCTCTCCCAGAAAATGATACTGAAGGGTGGAAAGATCAGTAAGGGAACTCTCCTCTATTTCCCTAGCACCCTGGGGGAAACACTGCCCTTTTCAGTCTTTAAAAGACTAAAGAATTCAACTCAAATGCAGAGCATCCACTCAGGAGGCCCTTGGAGGGTGGGGGGTGGGGGCTGAGACAAACAACGTGACCTGGCCTGGGGGCTTCCCTGCTGCCAGTTACCAGAGACCTCAGACCTTATCTCATGCAATTCTCTCAGCCACCCTAAAAGAAAAGTCCTACTCTGCAGATAGGAGCGTAGCCTTGAGACCCCAGGCAGTGGGGAGCAGAGCCAGACTCTGCCCCGGAGAAGTAGACCTAGATGGAGACCCTGAACCCTACCCCAGCAGGCAAGGATACAAATTAGTGCTTCTTGGTACAGAACACTCCCAAAGGGTCCAAGAAATAAGCTCCTTTCACATTTCTGTGGGAGCTGAGGTGAAAGGGAAACTGAGGCAGTGAAAGAGTAACCGACACTGGCTGAACATGGTAGGAAGAGACATTCTCGGGGCTCCCAACTAGGGCTGAACTGGTCAAAACTAGAAGTTGGCCCCAACAGACCTCCTCCTCCCAGGTCCCAGTGCCCTTGGGTCAATCTGTCTCAGGGTGGGCAGGGACCCATCAGGTAACCATCCCCTTGAGGAGGGTTTGTGTTGCCCAGAGAAGTTGCTTAGCTAGAAAGAATGACTGAACTCAGAGAGGACCCCATGTGGCAGAGGGAAGCTCCTCCCCTTGCCCTGCTCCCCACCTGAGAGATATGAGGGTCCCTTCCTGACTGCTATCACGTCAAAAACCCCTTCAGGAGCACAGACCTCCCTCCTGGAATTGTATCAGCAGAAAAGAAACAAAAATCAGGTCCCACATGAGCAGAGCGGCTCCTGAGGCCTCACACCTGGCTCTGCCTCTCAGGGTCAGATCTCCGGGGAAACCTGTACACCTGGGGGTCACCTTGGCTGAAGAGGGGTCCTGGCCCCAACCCCTGCCTCATTCACATGGTAGAATCGGCTTCTGGCTTCCCAGTAATCCTAGGAATGGAATCTGCCCCACAAGGCTACAGGCTACAGAGGCCTCAGAATCTGACTGAGGGAGAGGAGTTACCCACCACAACCAGAAGGAACTGCTGAGCTCCAGGAACCACGTGGGTTACAGGCTCACCGATGAATGGGCTCAGCTACTGGCACCCCAAACAGCTGGTAAGGAAGAGGCTCATAGAGCAGCTTCACTGCACTGAGGGATGTGAGGAGTCCTGGGAGTAACGTTCTCTTGTCAGAGAATGAGCTGCAGCAGGTCAACAGGACCTAGGTGCATGTCACATTGTGACACCCAAACAAACAGCAGGCCTGGAGAGGCAAAGTCGCATCGATCACAAGCCACACACATCAAATGGCAGGAGGACAGGGACTAGGGGTGCCTGGAGAGGGGACAGGGTGCTACAGGACCCACCCCCACTCCACAGTCTGCCTTGGAATCACAGCCCCTACCCCTCCCAGAGCTGCACAAGGCCTGGCATCATCAGCTGATATGGGCAACATTCACCTGGGGCAACTTTGGCTCTAACGGTTAGAGCCTTGTGCCTGGCACAAAGACACGAGGAAAATGTGCCAAATCTTTTTCCCTAAGCAGCTCGCTCTCTGGGAGGAGCCAAGGAAGCAGCTTCCTGACCCCATTTTTTCCACACTCAGGGTCGCCTGGCTTGGCAGGACCCTGGGTTTTGGTAGCCACACTGGGCCGGGAGCAGAGCTTCTCCACCCCCCGGGAAGGTCATGGCAAGTCTCCTGTGACCAGTCTGAGACCAGGTTTCCCTCCAGCGGAATGGGGGGTTAATAAGACTGATCACCATGTTATCCTCCCGACAGAGGTGAGGCCAAGTGTAAAAGTGCAGAGTGCACAGGGCTACCGCTGAGGTGGCCTGTCTCTTTACTCTGCTTGCTTAATATCAACTAATAAAGACCCATCTCACCCTCTCGCTTTCTGGAAGGGGCCTCCCAGGAAGATGCCCACTGTAGCAAAGAGCCGGAGAAAGGACACTGGCCCTGATGCTAGAACTGGAGGCCAGGCAACCCCTGGACAGCAGAGACCATCTTTGAATGGCACAAGGGGACAATGATCTCTAATATAACAAATGGCAGCAGACAATTTTTGGAAGGAAACATTGCTTGGAAGTGTTTCTAAATCCCACAGCAAAACAAAGTGGCCAAGAGGTCCTCCAGTCCTCCGAGCCCACCTTTTAGGCAGGTGGAAACACTCCCTCACTCGTTCCTTCATCAGTCAGCACACGAGTCCTAAGCCATGTGCAGGACACTCAGATGGCTTGTGTGCTTCCCACTTGGCTTCCTCCACTGTGGGTCACCCACTCACATTCCCCTACCCAGTCCTGAACATCACATCTTTCTCTTCCCTTTCACCTCTCAGTGCCCAGGACAGAACCCACAGGCTGTGTGGCTGAGTGGCTGAGCACTCAGCAGTGAGCTGGCTGGTGCCACCCTGGCATGGGCAGGGATGACCACGGAGCCTTGGGAGATTCGCTTCACCTCCAAGCTTTGGTTTCCCAGTTTGTGAAGTGGGAATGATGGTGGCACCTTCTCCAAAGGATGTCAGGAGGATGAAATGAGGTAATACTCAGAGATCACCTGGCATGGTGTGTGACGCACAGCAGAGCTGGATAGATGCTGGCCATTAAGAACATGCCGCTAATCACTGCAACAACCCCATGAGGTCCACCGACCTTTCAGATTAAAAAGTTAGGCTAAAACATGCAGCAAAAGCTGGCAGAACTAAAAGGTGAAATGACAAATCCACAGTTCACTAGGGACCTCAACACTGTCCTGTCAGAAGCTGATAGAAAAAGTAGGAAGAAAATCAGTAAGGACAGAGCTGGCCTGAACAACGCCATCAACCAACTGCATCTAACTGACATTTACAGAAAACAGCAGATTGTACATTGTTCTTACATGTACGTGGAATAGTCACTAAGATAGGCCGGGGACCGTAAAACAAACCTTAAAAGAACAAAAGCACACAAAGTAAGTTCTCACACTGGCACAGAATTAAACTAGAAATCAGCGACAGACATTTTTTTTTTGAGACAGTGCCTCAAGCTGCCCCCCTGAGTAGAGTGCTGTGGCATCACAGCTCACAGCAACCTCCAACACCTGGGCTCAAGTGAGTCTCCTGACTCCACCTCCGAAGTAGCTGGGACCACAGTCACCTGCCACAACGCCCGGCTATTTTTTGGTTGCAGCCATCGTTGTTGTTTGGCGGGCCCGGGCTGGATTCGAACCCACCACCTTAGGTGTATGTGGCTGGCACCTTAGCCACTTAAGCCACAGGCGCCGAGCCAAGAAAGGAACTTCCTAGTCCTTA
>CAUYTI010035857.1:0-17193 GCA_963575145.1 Galago senegalensis | reverse complement strand
GCAGTTTGGGAAGATGATGTACCAACTCTGCCACCCACTCCAAATAAATCACACATGAGTTAAGTGTTTAAATTTAAATGGACTCTTATCGATAATGGTGGATTTGGCAATATGGTGCTATCTATTAAATTTGGGCAGTGGGAAAAAAAAAAAAAAAAAAAAGAAGACCATGAAAAGCCTTGTAATGCTTCTGCCATCAGATTCTCTCACACATAAAAAGAGGGTTGGGTAGGAAGCAAAATTTGGGATAAATAAAGAAAGTGATTTGGAGGACAAGGAAATCTGCTCTTGCTATCAGTTACCTGAAGAGATAAAAGCAGATTTCTGAAATTTTTATGAAGGTACAAAATTAGATATTAGGCTGTAAGGGAGAAAAATTAATAAAAAACAGATGGTGAAATTGACTGATAGCTGAAGAGTTGCCTAAGAATTATTGACTCTTTTGGTAAACAATTGCATATCCTAAAAAAGTCACAATATGGCCACTTTTTAGTATCTCCACACCTCATCTCATATAACCTCTATTGGAGCTGCCTTAACATCTCAGAGAACTGAGAGCCATCCCAAATTCTGTCCTTAATGCCTTTGCATAGGTCAACTCATTTGCCTCAAAATCCTTTGTTTCATCACTGGCCTGATTGTTGGCCAAATAATAAAGCCAAAAAATGGACTACATATTGAACATAATTAGTTACACTTGAATATGTTTTTGAAATTACAGCTGAGAAGCGGTAACAATTATCTCCATTCTCTAACAAGAGATCTTAGATACTTTATAGGACTTTCCAAGAGCAAATGAAGCCAGTTATGAGACAGTCATCAACATGTACAGCTGATGTACAAAGAGGTGGAGAATCATTGAAGAGAATAATCACTACAGATGTATTTGAAGTGATTTAATTATTGATCTATAAAGGTGAGTCTAAAGCATATCCCATCCCCTGTTCTTTACCTCAGGGTAAGTTCAAAGACCCTCAAAAACAACCATGCCTTGGGAGTGGAGCTGTGCAGGGGAGTCCCAGAGGGTGCTGCTTTCTTTCTACCCCAGGCTGGAGATTTGCTGAGAGCACAGACACTCATTGGCCTATCTGTTATCTGAGGAAAGCAAGGTGTTCTTGGAAGCAAGTTAGATCCCTAGAGTTAGGTAAGGCAAGGACATAAACATTTCCTGTGGCCCAAGTGACATATTGGAAAGTCACTGAGCTTGCGATCTACTGCTCAGGGGGATGCTCACCCGAAAAGACGAGCCTATCAGAAAAGGCGAATTTAGGTTTTGTGGTGACTGAAGTGTGTATATTTGAGGGGGAACTTCTTTTATGTGTACAAAATTCTGTAATACTTTTACATAAAGGTAAATATTGTTCAAATTTTTAAAAGTTGACGATGCCACAAATACCAGATATCCAGAAAATTCTTTTATTAATGAGTTGGCTGACACTCCTCCATAATAATATTTCCCCTAAAACTTTTGGTTGAATATTTTTGAAACCTGCTTCATATGACAATGATAATTGAAAGAACTAAAAGTTCAGTTAGTCTTTCCTAGGGTATGGTCAAATTCATTTTAAATTTGATAGTTTAGGAGGTTTCTTTCTGCTTCAAATCTTCTTTTTTTCCCCTGGTACCGTGGGGTTTTTTATTTTTATTTTTTTATTAAATCATAACTTTGTACAAATGATGCATTTATGGGGTTCAGGATACTGCCTCAATATACAACGTGAAATGTTTCAAATCTTATTTTGGTGATGCCAAGTAAATTTGTAAGATTGTTGTCAAATTTGAGAAACTCTGAGACCAGTTTCTTTCATGTCTTATCTATAATATTTGGAAGAATCTTTCACAGACTAGTTTTGAGCCTCATGTTTCAAATTTTTTTCTTCTCCATCACCCATGTGCTTCTGAGGCCAGATGCCATAGGACATGTCATGTCAATAAAATGTCAGCCCTGAACTGTTCTATCACAGTGAGTGACAGGAATATTTCTGAAAGCCATTTCATACTCGGATGGCTAGCAAAATCTTGTGACTTATGAGCCACAAAAAATATATCCCATCAAATCCTAAGTGAATTCCAAGTTACCGTTCCCTTAGCTAGCTCCCAAAACTCCTACCAGTGCTCCAAGTTCACCAGGCATAAGGATAAATATTTCAAAGGAAAAAATTACAAAGGAAAGAGACTACAGCCTCAAGTGATTGTGGTAATAGCTTACTCTTACAAATAGTATAAAAGCATATGACCATGAACACAGTACTAGGGGCTTTCCTGGGGTCTTGGTAGGAGCCTGTGCATGTAAAGAGCCCTGAAACTAAAGCATCATTAGCTTCAGGGTAAACCCACTTTCTTATGTGGGTGATATAATTGTTCAGGATGAAGGAGGAGTCCAAAGGTGTCAGCTGGAGAATGCATAATACACATAAGGGAACTGTCAAGTTCCAAGATTCCTAAAGAATCCATTAATTCATGTCATGAGAGAGCATTTGGATGTCTGCTGTGTCAAAGGGTATTAACAGTCAAGAAAACATAGCACCTGCTAAGTGAAAAGACATGTCTGTGTCACTCCTTCACCCCTACACTCTCTTCACCATGGGAAGCAACCAGAGTAATGAACATGGGCACGGGGGAGTTCAAGAGAAGGGAGAAAAATTAAAATGGGTTGATCTGGGGACTAGGGTGAGGCAAGTGAAACATGGTGGGAGCAAAATTTAAAGAGATGACCAACCCAGTTCAAGCCCAAAGACCAGTCCTCACCCATAGAGTAGGGTGAGGGTATGGGGGTACCTCCTTCTGTACCCAGGTCAGGTTTTACCTGTGATAATGAGAACACCTTTGTTCTCATTATCAGGCAAAATTGGAATTTTGACTCATAGCACATTGGACTTCCTAACAAGTTTCATAACTGAAAGTAACAAAGAGCTATGAAATTTTCTCAAACTAGAGAGAAATAGATCTTGTAGAAAATGATGGAATGAAGTCACTTTTTACTTGTACCCTAATGAGCACCTCCTGTTCAATAAACTATGTAGAAGAAAAGGGTTTCAGTTGTTATATGTACAAAACATATAACATTCAAAACATTTGAAGGCCAAATTCCTCATCTTCAGACACAAGAGCTGTCCCATCTTAACCTCCACCATCTTCCATGATGGAACCACCATTGTCACCATGTGATACAGCACACTCTCTGCCAGACCATTGTCACCATGTGATACAGCACACTCTCTGCCAGACCCTGATGCTTCCTCTGCCTAGAATAACCTTCCCTCTTCTCCTACTTATCTCCTCATATTCCCTCCTTTCCTACTCATCTCCTCATAATGACATCTTCTTGGAAAAACTGCTTTGCAACCTCAGGCAGATTTAATAGCTCCATCCCCTGAGTACCACTGTATTCTTTGGCCCTTTCTTAGGGTACTTATGACACTGCAGTATATTGAGGGAGGGGCTAAGACAGAAGATTAGAAGCATCCCACCCATGCTGCACTCAAGGAGAGAATTGTAAGTTGTAAGTAGATGCCCATCCTTGGATGCACCCTTTTGTAAAGAGCATTGTGAATCAGAGATAAAATGAGAGACAGAGTGAGGGAGACAAAGACAGTGAGATCCACCAGCCAAGATCAGAAGGTATCTTGAGGAGATGCCTACACATGGGAAAGGAATAAAAGAAAGAACCTGAGGGCCCAACACTCCAAGTGATCACTGTGACGAAGTATGGGGGTCTTCACCACTGTAGGCCTCTATGCTGATCAGGAAACTGCTTGCAGTGTATATGGTAAAGTTACATTAGAGAACAGACTTAACAGGGACCCTTTAGCCTTGATTCCTTGACTCCTTGATTCCTGATTATTACTAACATCACTACATCTGGAGCACCCAGCCTGCACAGAGATCCAACTTCACGGCAACTGTCCCCACATTGCCCCTTGCCAGGCTGGGGAGGGAGGAAGGAGAACAGATACTCTCACATGCCTATAGCTGGCAGCACCCCCACAAAGGAATTCAAAGGAGCAGGTGCTGGTGCCACTTGAGATGTCCCACAGTAGGGCCCCCAGCAGGACCTATGTGAGGATAGAACTCTAGCCATCCAGCAGCCCAGCCCCAGTGGCCTCACATACCGATCAGTGGAATTAGCCCTCCAGGTCCATGCACTGAGCCAAAGGCCACATTGCCATAGACCCATGCACAAGACAGTGAGCCATGCTCCTGCAGTACCACATGATACCATACCTGTCGTCCAACTATTTTTTTTTTTTTTGGCAGTTTTTGGCCAGGGCTGGGCTTGAAACCACCACCTCTGGTATATGGGGCTGGCGCCCTACTACTTTGAGCTACAGGCACCACTCATGTCATCCAACTCTTCAACAGTGATCCACTATCTATAAGCTGTCCCCCTCAAGTACCACCATTGTGTTTAAACCTGGGTGGAGCAAATGTCCACAGCCCTGACACCTGCAGCCACTGCCAACAAAGCCCTTCCAAATAACCACTGCCAATGCCATGGGGAGACCCAGACAAAGCAATCTCCCACATTGCCTGCCTCAATGAAGAGGGAGTCACCCTCCCCCCTGCATGAGTTTCCAACAGTGACCTGGGAATCAATCCACCACCCTGTGTGAAGTTCCCCCAGCACCAGCTTGGACTGTGACAACCACAAGGGAATGGGATGCTGTAGAGCAGCTACATTACAAGATAACAGTGCACCCCTCCCTTTTCTGGAATAAGACACAAAAGCATCATTTAGGGATCTCTCTCTAAACAGGCGAATTCCTAGCAAAAAATAGGAGCTTTGTAAATCCAGCTGCCTTGTACCGAGAAAGGAGGTTTCAGATAGGAAACCAGCAAAAGAACTCTGGTAACAAAAATAAGCTAGTTCAACACTCCCCAGTGGATCACAATGGATCTACAGCAATGGCTCCCTACCAGAAGGAAATTGCTGAAATGTTAGAAATTGAATTCAGGGTATGTATGGCAAATGAGATTAATGAGATTGAAGAGAAAATTGAAAGCCAACATAAACTATATATGTCAACAATGATAAAAAAGACAAAGATGGTCATCATATAACAATAAAGGCAGAAATTCAGCAAGAAAACAGTCCTAAATATATGTGCATATATTCATAAAGCAAATTCTACTAGATCTAAGCAAAGACACAAAATTAGCAGCATAATTACAAGGGATTTCAACACCAGACTGACAAAACTAGACAGATCAAAGCAGAAAATCAACAATGGTACTCTAGAATAAATAGATCTGACATTTAAAGGATACTCTACCCCAAAACAACAGAATGCAAATTCTTCTCATCAGCATGTGAACATTTTCTAAGATTGATTATATCCTAGGCCACAAAGCAATTCTCAGAAAATTCAGAAAAAATGAATGGTATATATTTTCTCAGACCATAGTGGAATTGAACTAGAAATAACTTCTAAGAGAAACTCTCAAGTCCACACACAATCATGGAAATTAAAAACAACCTGCAGATGAATAATCCTTGGATAAACAATGAAATTAATATGAAAAGATGTTTTTTGAACTGGATGACAGAGGGGCCACAAGCTTTCACAATCAACAGGATACAGAAAAGAATGTGCTAAGTAGAAAAGTCATAGCCTTAAATGCTGACATCAAAAAGATAGGAAGATCACCAATTAACCTCATGTCGTGCCTCCAAGAACTAGAAAGAGAACAAAACCCCCAAAGCCAGAAGAAATAAATCTCAGAACAAAACTAAAATTGGAAACAAACACAAAGAGTCAATGAAACAAAAAGTTGGTTCTTTGGAAAGATAAACAGAATCTATAGGCCACTAACCAAATTAACCAGAAATAGAGAAAGGACTCAGATAACCTCAATTAGAAGAGAAAAATGATATTAAAACTAATACCACAGAAATACAAGTATCATCCATGAGTACTAGAAAAATTCTCTATGCATTCAAACTAGAAACCTGGAGGAAATGGATAAATTCCTGGAAACAATCTCCCAAGCCTGACTCAGAAATAGAAATTCCGAAAAGACCAATAACTAGTTATGCGATTGAGGCAACAAAAAATGTCTCCCAATTTAAAAAAAGCCCGGGACCAGAAGGATCCAGAGCCAAATTCTATCAGACTTGTAAAGAACCAATACCTACACTACAGAAATTATTTCATAACATTAGGAGGGATTCCTCTCTAACTTGTTCCATGAAACCAGTATCACCTTGACATGAAAGCCAGGAAAGAACACAACAAATAAAACTACAGCAAATATCCCTTACGAACATAGACACAAAAATCCTTAACTGGATACTAGCAAATCAAATTCAGCAGCACATCAAAAAGATGACTTACTATGATCGAGTGAGTTTTATCCCAGAGATGCAAGAATAGTTCAACATAGGTAAATCAATAAAATGTGATTTACCATATAAACAGAAGTAGAAACAAAGAATATACTATTTCAAAAGATGCAGAAAAGACATTCAATAAAATTCAGTATACTTTCATGTTGAAAATCCTGAACAAGCCACTCATAGAAGGAACACACCTCAAAATTATAGAAGCCATATATGACAATCCCACAGCCAATGTCATTCAATTTGGCAAAGTTGAAACCATTCCCCTGAAAGACCTGGAAGAAGATAAGGGTGCCCACTGTCACTGCTCTGTTTAACATGGTAATAGAAGTCCTACCTAGAGCAATCACACAAGAGAAAAAAATAAAGGGCATCCACATTGAGAAAGAGGAGGTCAAACCATCCATGTCTGCTGAAGATAGGCTCTTATATCTAGAATCTGTAAGAAGTGTAATGAAAAACCTCTATAGTCATTTTCAGAAGCATTCCTTGATTTCTCCAAACTCATGTAGATACCCCTCTTCTGTTTCTGTAACATTTATGCATACTTTTATTAGAACATTATCATACAATACTATAAAAACCTTGATTTTCTTTTCTGCCTCTCTGGACTGTGGGGTATTTAAACTGGTAATTCAATGCCTGCCAGTTTCCTTCAGGTCTGGAACATTTCTCAGACATCCAGCTTTTAAATCACTTAGAATGATTTATCATCCTTTGCAACTAAATGGGAAACCATGAAGAACGCCACCAGGGCCCAATGGGATTGCGCATGCCACATCTGGTGGTGGTCCCCAAGTAATGTTGATGTCAGTGACTTGGGACTACGTTTCTTCATAGGTCACTGTGGTAGAGGAGTGTGCCATCAGGAGGAAGGAGTCGAGTGAGTGTGGCAGTGGGGTAGAAAGAGTGGGATCTGAAGAAAAATTGGATGAAGTCTACCCTCAGAAATAAGAGATGAGGGCAAATTTGAGAAGGCTTCTGAGTATATAGGTCTATAGAATGAAGGTCTATAAGATTTATTAAACACCTGCCACTTCCCAAAGTGTGTAATGTTTTGCGATGTCTCACTGCTGTGGTAAGGAAGCCAATCACCAAAAAGAAAGATGAGTGCTCAGGAGGCATCACCTTGTCAGCCAGGCCCTCCTGCATCTCTGCCAGGCCAGGACCTTTCCTTCGACCATCCTGCTTCTCTGTCCCCCTGGAGATAGTCTCCATCCACCTACTTTTCCTGGGCTCTGAGGGCCGACATGCCTCCATACCGGCTTCCCCATGTTTTTATCCCAAGGTCCTCTGAACAGCACACCTATCCTTGAGCAATGCTGCTAAATCTATGTGCTGTCTTAATCTCTTAAGAGACATACACCACCCTTTGACATCATAACTGGAAGGCATATATAATTTGTCATCCAAGTGAAGCACTTTTGAGAAAGGGGATGCTATTCATAATTATATCAGGACAATGAGGCAATGGGAATAAACTACACCTTTCCTAGGGAAACCTAGAAGAATTCTCACCCAACTTGTAATATCAAAATAGGTTAAAGTAAAAGCTGACAAAGTGAAGGGACATGAAATCCAGAGAAAACAAGATTCCGAATTTAAGAAACTTTTCCTTATTCTGCTTAAATCTGTTAATCTGTTATGCCAGAGTAACCAGTCTCTCCTAAGAAAGCACCCTCACCACTAGGGCCTCAAATGTAAGGCAATATTAATAAAATAGCAACAATATTATTCATAGCAAGAAGCACTTCTCTTAAAGACACTTCTAGAAGAGTCCTAGTCCTGGGAAAACTGTCCCGCCCCTCTTTAACAGAGCTCTGGGGAGGGGCATGTGCAGGCTGGTCTCTTCCATACAGTTATGTCTAACATGTCTTCAAGGCATCTTTGCAGCCAATGGCCCAGGCACTTTGCTGATGAATAAGTCTTGCTGTGCCAAACGTCTGCCATATTTGCCTCTGCAAATGGTAGTGTTTGGAATAAAACTCAGGACTAAGTAAACCAAACTGTAGTATATCTGAATGCTGTTAAACATAAGCCCATTATTCAAGAGCTAATCAGAGCTGACCATATAAAATAATATTAAGTCAGGATGAGAGAAGGTCTTCTTGCATATACAGGGTGTCCATAAAATTCATGAACAATTTAAAATAGCTGGCTACTTTAAACTTCACACAAACTTTATAGACACCCTGTATATTTAAATTTTCAGATGTATTCTATTAGTCTCAGGGATTTACCCCTTTTCAAGGTACGGTTTACATATTCCCACTTCCAAAAAGTGTTGGAGCCAACTAAAATATGAGTATGTATTCACAAGATAAAATAAACTCAAATATTACAAGGAATAGCAAACAGAGGGATTCTGAGTTTTTAGAAGCAAAATATAAGCTGTAGCAATTCAGCAACCATGAAAAGAAGACTATTAAGTCCACAGAAAGTATTTATTCTTTAGTTTCTAGTTAGGGCAATGCAATTTCAACAAACTACCTTTTCCATATGTCCTATTAGAATAAATTTTTCACTTAAAAGTAATGGATACAATGATTATTAAAGTTACAGTTGAAAGAGACACAAAAGATTCCTCCTTTCCTTCATTCCATTCCCCAACTATAAAAATTGTGCTCTCTCCTAATCCTCACTCCTCTTAGTTTGGGTCATAGTATTGCAGAGCGCAGGAAAGATATGTATGATTTTCCAGAACACTCAGGCAAGGCCCTAAAAGACCATATTTTGAAAATGAAAGGCTAGTCACACTGAAATTTGTGTCACAGTCACTGTCTCAAGAGTAGGGTAGTTATTAGGAACAGTGGACGGATCCTCAGAGAGGCAGTATCTTGAGAGGCAGGAAATGAGAGGGCGCAGGAAACATGAAATGTGTGCCTTTGAGCCGATGCATTAGCAAGTCTCTGGCCTCAAAGGTTCGTTGGCTGCCAAGCTGGAGGGAGCAGTAGGGAAAGGAACTGCAGCCCCGATTAACTGACAAAAGTTTCCATGGCAGAGCAGAATTATTTAAAAGCATCTTCAAGTGGGAGTTGATTACACATCCTCCTGAAGTGCCAGTATAAATGATTCACATTTCCTGGCCGCCAGAGCAGTGGCAGAGCTGACCAGTAATGTGGTCTCAGAGGCTCTAACATCTCTGCGTCCAAATCAGCACAGGCTCATGGGTATGAGGCCCTATGTCTGATGAGTTCTGTAATTAAAGACCCACATCAACTTGGAGCAGCCACTTTGGGTCTGCTTGCATTTTGTGCTCAATTTACTTTTTCACTTGAGGTGAAAAATCTAATTATATCAACAACAAATAGAGTCATTTCCCCCCCTTGGCAAAAGCCCTGTGTTAAGTGTCACCAATTATTTAGCTAATCATAACTTCATGCATGGCACTGCTAATCCCTTAACAGCATCATCTCTTCTGGGTCAGGGGTTCACTTTCCCTTAGCTGCTAATGAATTTCTTTTCATGGATTCATCAGGTATGATCTCAGCAGCACATCAAGGAGTTACTTTAGCATTAAAATGGTCACCTAGGTAGACTGCATTCTGTGCCAGGTAGAAGCAAGAAAGGTTCAAATTAGCTTTAAATCCATTACTTACATTTAATAAATATTTATTGACAGTCTACTACGTACCCAGTACCACCACTACTTACTAATTACACAACATAAGAAATGCTTAATCTTACATATCTTACTTTCTGTAAGTGCAAGACAGACATAAGAGTACTTAAGGCAGGAGATTCTTCTGTTAAGATGAAAGAAGACACTAAGCAATTGTAACTGCTACAATGTATTCAGAGCACTTAGTGCCAATGTATATTTAGTGCAGAGCCTGTACAGTACCTAGTCTGCTAATCACTATACCGGGCATTCTACAATTGTTACCATAATACTTGCTTCATGGAAGCTACTCCATTTCTTCTTCATACAAGCTCTTTGAACAAATACCTAAGACATTGGCACTGTGTTTCTCTGATTTTCAGACAAGCTTATGTTGTGCTGCTTCTTTGAGACAAAATCCAATTCACTATTAACATGGGAGGTAAAAAGCTCATCAGGAAGATATAAATATGTGATAGCACATGGATACCAGAGGAGCTAGATAACTTCAAAATAACATTTCTAACTCCTTCCTTGGCAGTCTATGAAATAACAGGCGATAGTGGTTTCCATTGTGAAGATTGAAATTTTAAAAAAAAAGAAAAATGGGAAAAATATCTAACCCATCTTCCAGTTCATTTCCTTATTTCTTATTTTTTTACTGAGAATGTCCTCAGGGTTAACATTCCTCAGCAGGCAATACCTCTTTTCACATGATCAGGTTATTTTAGAGATTTTCCCCTTAAGTTCCTCCTGTTTCTCTATATTTTTTCACATGTCACACTCTGTCAAAGAACAAGGCAGAAAGAAATATTCCATTGGCGCGTGGCTTGGCGAACTATAGGCCATGGGCCAAATTCAGCTTTTGCTTGTTTTTATGTGTTTCATGAGCTAATTTTTTTCTACATTTTAAGTTGCTAAAAACAAATCAATATCCATAAATAAATTTCATTAGAAAATATGCATGTTTATCCTATAGCTGCCTCTGCCAACAATGGTAGAGGCAGTAGTTGCATCAGAAATTACACGATCCATAAAGCGTACAATATTTACTATCTGGCCCTTTATAGAACAAGTCAGCCTATCCTTGATTTAGAGCACAGCTAAAATTAATATGTGAGGGGGACCAAGCATGTAAAGATCATCTCACGGAACAAAAGCAAAGCTTTAAAAGCACACTTTGCAGAAGGCCTGTCCAACAGGTTTTGGCATAGCTAATTGACAGAAATCTACCAAGAAGGCCAGTTTGCCCTTAAGTAGCAGATGGAGTGATGATGGAAAAGCAATTCCCATTATTGGAGTGCTCCTAAGAAACACTGGTTTAGGAGTGGGGTGCTCTTGTCTGAGTTAAAGCTTCTGGTGACCTATCCTTGGTGGTTGAGCTAAGTCAGCCCTGAACCACTTCTTCATAGTTTTTCAGTTCCCATTTAAATCCCCCCACAAATTCCAGATAAGCTGAGTTGATTGCTGCTGGGGACTTTATGATCCTGTTATCAACTGATATTTGTAACATAAAACCAACTGAATGGGCTGTTCCCACATTTTCTCAAAAGGGCAGCCCAGACTCTAAACTTGATGCACAAATAAAATTCCTCATACCTTTAAAAAAAAAAAAAACCAACTGAATGTGAGCAAGAGGAAGAAGTATAAAAAAAAAAATTAAAAACCAACAAAAAATTCATCAGAAACAAAGGGAACACGATCTGGATGTAGTTTACTCTTCCGATATAACCGAGAACAATTCCCATGGACAATGGCAGTCAACATTAGCCAATCAAGCAGTGGCCTTTTCTCTAAGCTAATCATCTATTTCTAAAGTGTCTACCTAGACACAAGGCATTTTGGTCATTGTGCACACTTTCCTGCGATTACCCAGTGAACACTCAAGGGAAAATCTATTACTCTGGGCTACTTTTTTACTAGTCAGTTGGGCTTACAAAGTGTGAGCTGCTTCATTTGCTCTCTGGGTCTTAGCCTTAAATTGTGGATCACACATTCTAATTTGTGAACTTTTAAACAGAGTGGAAATAAACAGATGATGTCCAGAATCTCAGGTGTGTCCTGGTAAATTATTATTAGGCTCTTAATAAATCAGTACTAACCAAGAAGGGAAGTTGCTTGTAAATACATGAGGAGAGGCCATATAAAAATCTCAGGCCATGAATTGACTTAGTGAGCACAGGAGGACCCTCTGACATAGGTGCCTGCACACAACTGAGAGTCTGCATTGAAGGAACATGAATATGCTATTTATGACAATCAGTTGCTATCCATCACTTTCTGGCCTTCATCAGTTTGGCTATGGCAAAAGACAAATTGGTGAAATAAAGTGGATCTTATGATTTCTGCATAGTTTCATCAGAAATAATTGGACCACCGCTTCCATCATTAATCTCACGTCCATTTTAATCCCTGTCCTCTGAGTTTATTTGAAGCTGTGTGCAATATTAATGATAGCAGTTAACTATTCAGGTTAATCATATTTTTCTGTGGACTATAAAAGGAAATATGGCCATACCTATGGCTATACAATCCTTAGCAAAGGAGTCTGGGGACGAATATCAAACCCGACAACTGGAGGGCTGTCGTCAACCACTGTAATTATGTGGAAATGGTGGAGTTAGGGAGTATGAGGAAAGCAGGAGATAAATGACAAGTGGTCTCAAGTCTTATAGGAACAAAAATATTTTTCACTCTGCAAATCGAGACGTCTTACTACTCATATTCTTAGTGTTTTGTGACAAACTGTATATCACTTACTGTAACCTAGCACCATCTATTAATTTAACCCATGGCTAAGTTTTTCTCCCCCTGAGTTATAGCTTCAACAAACGTTTAAAGCTGTCCAAAAGAGCCAGGGCATTTGAAATATCAAAAAGTTAAATTTCTTTGTTATCTAGAAATTCTTATATTCTCTTCTAAGTTTATAAATTAGTATACTCTATAAGCCAGTCCAGACAGCCTCTTTGAAGTTAAGAGCATTTATAATGTAATTCTCATTAATCTTCTCCAAAATAGTAAATGTATTTCAACCTATTTGCTCAGAAAACCACCAACATTTATCTAATAAAGGAATCTTACAATCTCCTGATCAAGATAAGAAAAATTCGGGATACTCTGTGTAGCATTGAAGCCATGTTGACTCTTGGGTAGGGTATCTTAGTATAGAAACAATTTAACTATAATATGAGAAGTTTTTAGTATGTTCTGACCTATTTTAGAGAAGCTGATTTCTCTTACACTTGTCAAAGTATATAGGGGATTAACTCTAAGGGTTATTCACACTTAGTTCTAGTTTTTTCAAATCTTCATTTAGCTCTTTTAGTGAATTTCTATGAAACTGCTTTAGTACTTTCAAGAAAGTTAAGGGGAAAAGGGGGCATGAGTTTAGAATATTTCACATTTTTCGGGTCATAATGAAGAAATGTGAGATCTGAATAAACAAAAAATTACAATTACCAGTCTGTATTTTCTTCCCAACCCACAGCCACACTTTTGTATAAGGATTATTTAAAAAAAAAAAAAAAGTAAAACCCACTGTGAATCAGACCTCTCTGCTTTCCATTCCACATAAACTAACTTTATTCTTCTAATATTTTTATACAGTGTATTTTTTTGAGACAGATTTTCACTCTATTGCCCTCAGTAGAGTGCCATGGCGTCATTGCTCAGAGCAACCTCAAAGTCTTGGGCTCAACAGATTTTCTTGCCTCAGCCTCCCAAGTAGCTGGGACTATAGGTGTCACAACACTTAGCTATTTTTTGAAACAATGTCTCACTCTTGCTCAGGCTGACCTTGAACTCCTGAGCTCAAGAGATCCACCTATCTCAGCATCCCAGAGTGTTAGGATTACAGGTGTGAGCCACCTCACCTGGCCTATTTCTTCTCTTTCAATGGTAGATCTGCCCAAATAAGATATCCCTAATGTGCTCACAATTAACAGATTACACTAATTTTTTAAAGGTCCAGAAGGGGGGGAAATAAATATAAATATATGGCTACAGATACAAGGGCTATAAATATTTATAGTTGAAGAAGTCTTTGTGGGAAAAGGAGCTTTTTAAATTTATAGACAGACAGAAAACTGATTGTTTCAGTGTCACATTTGTATCAAAAGTAAATATAGATAACCGTAAGTCCATTACTCTATTTTGCCTCTTGAAAATTTCATAGACTTCTATATAAACAGTGGTATCATTGGGACATCATGTCTAGGCTTTTGAGTTAAATAGCTGGGACATCATGTCCAGGCTTTTGAGTTATATGGACAACACAGAATTATATCATGATGGAAAAACAAATGGCCAGTTGTATAGGTAATGACACATCACAAGTGACTTCCCAACATTGTAACTAAGACTACCAGCCAATAGCCAGAATTATGTAGTAATTTTGTGGCATGAGAGGTCTTAGATGTCAGGAGATAGCAGAATCACCAAGACAGACAGACATGTAAGAATCCAACATTGAGGGCGGTGCCTGTAGCTCAGTGGGTAGGGCGCCGGCCACATGCACCAGGACTGGTGGGTTCAAACCCAGCCCAGGCCAACTAAAACAAAAAATAGCGGAGCATTGTGGCAGGTGCCTATAGTCCCACCTACTCTGGAGGCTGAGGCAAGAGAATTGTTGAGCCCAAGAGTTTGAGGTTGCTGAGAGAAGCTGTGACACCATGTCACTGTACCAAGGCCAAGGGCAACAAAGTGAGACTTTTTTTTTTGAGACAAATAATGCAACATTGACAGACACCCATATTTCTAGACTCTTGCCACTCAGATACCAGATTCCCTGTAGCTGAACACTCAGTTACAAAGACCAGTTGATCAGAGCTAAATGATATATGCCATGAGCAAAGTGTGTGGAATGACCATGCAACAGTAAGAACCAACAAAACTAGACTGAGCCAGGAATCAGATTCAGTTCATGTAATTAAGACTTATCTACTAAATGTAGTAATCCCAAGTGCACACTTATGAGGTTCATACTTGAGTTTTGCATTTCTTTTGGTATTGATGAATGGACACAGCTGGACGAAACACACTAGAACTTCTATGAATAACTCAGTAAATAACACATTCAGTTAGAGCAGCGCTATAGTTTGCTTGTGAGAGTTATTTACATATCATCTCACTGGACAAAGGCAAAAGCAGAATTGGGATCACATATTTTATGTTGTTCCCTCTCTGTTGACATTTACATTGAATTGCAATTTTTTATCCAGGATTACTTGGAGAATAAAGGAACCCATGTCCATCTAATATTTTAAGCATCACATGAATCTTCTAGCTTAAAATTGTCTTAAAATTAATTTCTCCAATGCAATTCAAGTCCTTAAAATATGCATGCTCTTTTCCAATATTAGTGTTTATATTATTTGACCTAATAATCTGACTTTTGTAAATCTATTCTAAGGAAATAATCTGAAAAGTAAAACAAAATTTAGTGTCCAAAGATATTTATTATTTTTTTAAATAGTGAGAAATAAGAACTTAAAATTACTTAAATTTAAACCATGATGTAACCACTTAGGAACATTATGCAGAAATTAAAATGAGCTTAAAATAGTTTCATATTATATAGGAATATATTATAATCATGTAAAACAAAAAATTATAGAGTATGATTCAAGTACATATGTGACTATATAAAAAATAATTTTGAAAGATAACCACTGTTATTATTCTGGTATATCTTGGGTGATGGGAATGCTTTTTTTTTTCAATTCTTTTTTCCAAAAACTTCCATGATGAATATGAACCTCTTTTATGATAGAAAACTCACAATATACTTTACATACACAGCAAACAATACTAGTCATCTCCAGAAAGTCCCTAAAAGTTCAATTGAGAACCTCCAAAATATCTTTAATTTTTCCCTAATTTGTATTTCTTAATTGTGTAGGTTATTTTAAAATTACTGGGAATTTTACATGTGTTCATTCCTTACCCATTCTGCATATGTTCATGGCTGCGTCTCAGTGGTTTCGCTCTGAACACAGGCATCGTAACTCAGATCCACACTTCTTGGAGTTCAGCAGCTCCAGAGAAGCCTGTAGAATCTCAGATTCTCAGAGAAAACTTCTTAGTACATATTTCCAAGTTTGTGGGAACTCAGGCTAGGTTTGAGAAGTGGCACAGGGGAAAGCTGTCATCTAAAAGGTGCATGAAGATATGTCTGAGGAAAGCAGAGCTCATAGTCCAACTCAAAGCTTTGTACTGCTATTGAGAAAGAGCCCCTCTGTTGAAGACTTTTATAAATTGCATTATGTTCTGCTCACAAACCTTAAATAATCGCACTTAATTGGCATCATTCTGTTAATGCATGAGCTCTAGATTTAGCTTTGCCTCCTCAGCTAATAGTCCAATGAACTTCTGTGTTAATAGCTACAAATGCATTAGCACCTCCATTGTTCATTTCCACCCTTCCCTCTCTCTAGCCTCCTTTGCCTACATGACTTCTTTCCATTTTCAAATCTCAGGTAAATTTTCTGCTTTTTAAGGGAAGTTGTCAATGACCTTTCCTCTTCTTTATAGCACATATTATAGTTATAATGTCACTTTTAATTTTTGTGATAACTTAATATAGTTTAACTGTAAGTTCTAAGTGAATGACTCTGAGGACAGTATTTTTTCAATCACTCAAGCCTCAGTGCTTGGAACAGTCCTTTAATGTCAGAGAAAGTTTATAAAAGTTGGCCTAATGAATAATTAAAGAGTTAAAACAAATCTATAAACACAAACTATGTAGAAACTACAGAAAAAAATTCTCTTTATACCTTCACCTAAATGACTGATAGGATAATTATTGGGGGGGTTAAAGTAGTTAGTGGGTTTGTAAGAGACAAACCTAATCCATATATGTAGGAAGAATGGGATTTCACCTGAAAATTGGATTTATACCTTGATAATTAGAGGGTAGAGACTTTGCTCTCAGTCAACTAGGTAGGAAGATCCAAAGGGTCTGGTATATGACCCTTTGCAAGCCTGACTGAAAAGAACAGGAGATTTTGGCACCTTCGTTACATTGGCAGAAAATAAGATGAGGATTGAAGATGATGTCACCAAAATCTGGAGGATATGTGGTCACTACAAAAGTTGAGACAGACCATGGTATTGATACCGGAAAAGTGACACCCCAGCCAGCTCAGCTGAGCAGGGCCTGGGGAACCTGCCACTTCTGTCTTGGTGGCAGCAGCTGGCAAAAAAACCGGCAGGTTGGGGCAAACGAGGGAGCTTGCTTCCCCCAGAGGCTCCA
>CAUYTI010035854.1:0-15226 GCA_963575145.1 Galago senegalensis | reverse complement strand
AATTTTCTCTTTCATCTTAACTTTGGTGAAGTTAATTATGATGTGTCTGGGGGATGTCTTGTTCGGGTTGAGTCATGCTGGGGTTTTGAAACTATCTGCTATCTGCATTTCAGAATCTCTTGGCATGTCTGGAAAGTTTTCTTTCATAATTTCATGAAGAAGAGCCTCTGTGTTTTGTGAAGCAACTTCATCACCTTCAGGGATTCCTATAAGGCGAATATTAGTTTTCTTTGAATTATCCGAGAGTTCTCTGAGAGTGAGATCTGTTTTTGCTCTCCATTTTTTTTGATCTTTGCGCTCTTGGGCTTCTTCAAAAGCTTTGTCTTCAGTATCAGAGATCCTTTCTTCTGCCTGTTGCATTTTGTTATGGAGGGATTCCACTGTGTCTTTCAGATCCTTGAGGGCTGCAACCTCTTGTCTCAGTATTTCAAAATCTTTGATCATCTTATCTTTGAAATCGTTGAGTTCTTGAGTCATCTTTTGAATAATTTCTTGAGATACCTTTTGAATAATTTCTTGAGAAATCTTTTGAATAATTTCTTGAGCTTCTAATTCCTTTGTTTCTTCCAGTCTGTTAATCTTATTTGCTATCTACATTCTGAACTCGATTTATGACATCCCAGACATTTGCTTGTGGATGGGGTCTTCAATTGTGTCTTCTCCATTTTCCCTTGGAGGAGTTGATCTACTCTGGTTATTTGAGTTGCCAGTGTTTTTCTGCTGGTTCTGCCCCATGCTGAGTTTACCTTGGAGACCTTATCAGAACCGTTCAGTTGATGGCTTATTCTGGTTGCCCAGAGAGACAGGCAGAGCATGTCTGTTGTCTTCTCCCAGTTCTCGGGTGCTGGGGCAGCTGGGGTACAGTGGAACAGCAGCAGCTGCACAGGAGTATGTGTGGCCAGATTAGACCTCGTTCAGCCTGCCAGGCAACTGGGTGGCAGGAAACTGGCAGCAGCCAGATCAGTCCTAGTTCGGCCCCTCTGGGGCAACCGGTGGAACAGGGGAACTGTAGTGGCTAGATCAGTCCTAGTTCAGCACCCTGGAGCAGCCAGAGGGTAGGGGAATAGCAGCAGTAGCACAGGGTATGCGAGCGACCAGTTCAGTCCTAGTTCAGCCCCACCAGAGTAGCTGGGGGGAAGCGGGGGACTACTTCACCATCCCCCGTTGGACATGTGCAGTGCTAGCAAGCCGATCTGTGCCCTCCCAGTGCTGGAGCCCGGAGTGAGGGATTCCTCCACCTCTGTCTGAGGGACGTATGTGGCTCTAGCAAATAGTTCTGGGCCCTCCAAGAGTGGTAGACCCCTCCACCACCACCTGCAGGGCGAGTGTGGCTCTAGCAAGCAGTTCTAGGCCTGCCCAGCTTGGGAGCCCGGAGCGGGGAACCCCTCCCTGGCCCCCGTGGGGTGTGTGTGTCTCTTGCAAGCTGAGAGTCTCTCGCAAGTTTTGGGTCTACCTGGACTGGAGGATTTCTCCGCCTCTGCCTGTGGATGCCTGCAGCATGCTTGTGGCACTAGCGAGCAGTACTGGCCCTGCCCAGAGCAGGAGCCTGCTGCCCATGAGGCGTGCGACTCTAGCAAGCAGTTTTGGGGCCCGCCCGGCTCCGTGAGGGCAAAGGGACCCACTAGGCAACTGGGTTAATCTGGGAAGGTTAATACCTCCTTCCCCACCTTACTCCCAGTCACTCATGGTCCCCCAGGTCCATGACCCTATTCGCTCCAGTAGGCCACTGCTCCTGGGGTTTACCTGGCAAAATCAGCCAGAAATCTGAGTTCAGCAGGGGGGCCTTGCGTGTTTAAATTAGGCTTCTGTCCGGCTAGATTTCTCTGTAAATCAAAGGGTACATTCAGCTTTACACTCAGGTGTCAATTCTAGCCTCTGCCCACCTACTGCCTTTGTCTCAGCCACATTAGCCCCCTGAGGGCTGGAGCTCCACCCAAGAAAGTTAAGTGTGCCCTGCCTGTGGCTGCTGTCTGGAACCTCTGCTTGCCCAAAGGATTGGGGCTGGAATGGCGTGCTGCTCAGTATGCCACCGTTTCTGCACTGGTGTACCCCGAGCTGACTCTTCTCTCCTCACGCCTGCACCACAGTCAGCACCAAACAGCACCAGCCCTTTCCCCCTCCACTTCTCTCAAAGAGATGCCCAAGAATCAGGACTCCATAGGTAATAAGCCTCCAGATCTTGGAGTGAGTGGGGACTCCTCGGAGTTCAATGTTGCAGGTGGGGAATATATACGGATTTATACAGTTTTACAGTTTTATGCCTGGCCAGAGGGTGCTGTGGCACGCCAGCAGGGGTAGGAGGTCCAGTTTTTAGGGGGTCTCTCCCATGAAATAGAGTGGGAGGAAGTTCGAACTCTGCTTGCTTGTTTGCATGGAGTAAACTGCGAGCCCTTGTTGTGGGGGAGGGGACTCCCATCTGCTTGGTGGTGGATTTTGTACCTTTTGGTTGTATTTTTGGGGTCACAGCTCGCTTCAGGAAGGTTGAAGTGTGCTCTTCAATCTTCTCTCTTGTCTCTGCTCCAAACCATCAGCTAATTTGCTAAGCTTCCGTCCTTTCAGCCTCCTTCTGGACGGGAGCTTCTGTAAAAAGCTAGCTGCAGTTCGCCATCTTTGTGTGTCCTGAAACTTAATCATCAGTGAGTCTGATGAGAAGTGGCCCTGGAGCAGAGCTTCGTCCATCACATTCACTCGGATCCTGACTCTGTGAACTGTGGTGCATGTGGGGTTGCAGGTTATACCACAGAAACAAAATGAACCTCTCATCAAAATTTGGTTTAGATATTGAGATTGTTGGTAACACACACATCAAGAGGTATAAAAAGGCTTATTACTCACAAGTGGAGTTTTCTGGAGGAAACATGGCAGGCTCTGAACCTGATGGAATGTGGCTTGTGAGAACAAGGTCCTCTCCCCACATACTTTTTGTTTATTTGTGATGAGAATACTTAAAGTCTGTTCTTTTACTGATTTCCAAGTACACAGTATGTTTTTACTAACTATAGTCACAATATAGTACAATAGATTTCTTGAATTTATCCCTCTTATCTAACTGAAATTTGTATTCTTTAACATACATCTCCCCATTACCCACCCTAGCCCCTGGTAAACACCCTCAACTCTCTGCTCCCTAGAATTCAACTTTTTAGGTTCCACATATAAATAAGATTATGCAGTATTTGTCCTTTCCATACTTGGCATATTTCCCTTAGCATAATGTCCTCTGGATTCATATATGTTGTCACAGATTGTGGGATTCTTCTTTGTAAAGGCTGGACTGTGCTCCATTGTATGGAAACTGTGTTTTTTCTACCCATTCATCTCCTGAGCTTCAGTCACTTCCATACCCTGGCTGTGGAGAATTGTTCTGCAGTGAGGTGGGTGCAGACCCCCTCAACACCTCAACATGTGGAATGGGGTGCCAGATCACATGGTAGCTCTGTGTAAACTTATTTTTGAGGCACACCCATATGATTTTCCACAATGGTTTTACAACCTAGAGCATTTCTCTTGTGGTTAGAGGTGGGTAAGAGGCACTCTGTGCTTTCTTACCAGCCTGGACAGACCAAGACGAATAGGAAAAGACAGCAAGAAGGCTTGAAAGCTGTCAGGGAACCTTAGAAAATGGGTCAGATTCTTGGGACTCTGAATTTCCCAAACGCCTCAAGTATTTCTCATTCCCTTGTGCACACTGCCTTTTTTGGAAGAACGTTTGATAAAAGATTTAGCACCTTATTTTTGTGGCTGTGCTGCAAGATTCATTCTCAGGGGAACTGGTATAACTCATCATTTCTTGAGTTATTTTGTGTTACATACATGGAAACAGTACATAGACAATATTTTTGTAGAGAGACATGGTCATGTTCTAAAGACACATGGTCAGTTACCATACCAAAGGCCTCTGCTGAGAGGCAGTTCTTTTTTTTTTAGACAGAGTCTTATTACTTTGTCACCCTCACTAGAGTGCCATAGCATCACAGCTCACAGCAACCTCAAACTCTTGGGCTTAAGCGATTCTCTTGCCTCATCCTCCTAAGTAGCTGGAACTACAGGCACCTACCACGATGCTTGACTATTGTTTCCTTTTTATTGCAGTTGTCATTGTTGTTTAGCTGGGTTTGAACCCACCAGCCTCAGAGCATGTGCTATAACCAGTGTGCTACAGGCCCTGAGCCCTGAGAGGCGATTCTGACCACCTCTACTTTCCACTGTTCCCTGCAGCTCCGACATGTTTTCTGGAGACTTGGCACTTCCAGGTGGCCCATAGCTGTGGGCTCCATGGTCACAATTGTACCAGCCCAGTTGGGCAGCCATGGCCATGGTCCCCAGAGCAGAGGTTGCTTCAGCTTGGTGGGCATGGTCTCCTGAGTGCTTTAGGGGTGGAGTGTGTGTAGGATGCATGTAATAAAACTTTCTCAGGCTTTTGGACTCCTTCTTCCAATTATGCTAAGGAGTTCTGGTATCTTGACCTCATTAACTATGGGGCATGATCAGTTTTTAATTTTATAGTTAACCAACAAAAGAAATTATTATAGCCACTTCTCAGCTGTTTGACCCAACAGACTAAATTCAAAATTTCTGGTAAGTGTGCCACTATTAATAGATGCAATGCAGTCCATTCTTTTTTAAAGAAGAAATTAACTTTTCTGAGGTACAGTATAAAAACAACAAAATTCACACACTTTAAGTCTGTGGATTGATGACTTTTGAGCACCACTGTGTAACTGCCACTCCAATGAGGTGTCCCTCCTGCCATCCACAGTCCATCCTCCCAGTGCCCTGCCCCAGGATACCACTGATCTGATTTTTCTTAGAATAGGCTAGTTTTGCTTCTAGAATTTCACTTACATGGAGTCACACAGTATGTCTGCTCTGGGGGCAGGCTTCTGTCACCTGGCATAATGTATTTTTCAGTATTTGTTCCTTTTTATTGTTGATATTGTCCCATTGCATGGATATACTACAGCTTATACATCTGTTCACTAGCTGAAGAGCATCTGGGTTGGCTCCAGCTTTTGTATATTCTGACTTATACTGCTGTGAACCTTCATTTATGAGTTTCTATGGGCATGTGTTTTTATTTTTCTTGACTAAATGTGTAAAAGTGAAATTGCTGGGTTATGTGGTCAGTACCTATTTAGATGTATAAGAAACGTAAACTTAATCTAATATTATATTTTATTCTTCTTGGTCTGAGACATTTAGAATCCATTTGCAAACATATTTCTCTGGTTTTCTGTAAAAATATGTTAGCAAAATACTGCAGTTCTTTTTGGAATATACGTGATCTCCTGGGTCAAACTTTCCCTGAAGTTTACTGGGTTGGTCTCTGATTATAGGTATGGAAATAATAAGAGGTATTGGGGTAGAGAATGGACACCTTGCAGACAACTCCCTAAGGTGAGGTGAAGGAATGTTACCTTCAGTCAGGGAGAAAAGTACAGATGGAGAGAAAGGCTGAGGGTGTTCAGTGCTGGCAGGTGGCAGCGCCAACATGGGCCTTGGCTGCTGTGGGCCTCTAGTCTCTGCTCTGAGATGGCCTGGTCCCTGCTTCCCCAAGGAATAACCTTCTTGGATGAGTGTCCTCCTCAGTCTTCACTTAGCCTCTGTGATGTGGTCCCCCCAGTCCTGTCCCCAAATGGCCTTTCATGGAATCAGCCTCCCCTGCTCCTCTCACCTTGACACCCTTCTCTTGCCATGTCTCCCTAAAATGCTGGATTTATCCCAGAGTTTTTCATGCTGGAACTTCATTCCTTCACATTTATCTACTCCCAGACTTAATAAGCACTTAAACAGCAGTTTCTTAAAATGGAATTCTTCCTGTCTGAGATTTTTACTGAGGCTCCAGATTGCAAGAGCAAAATAGAAGCTGCCAAATTCAAGTGCTAGGTGAACGTTTCTGGAAATGCTAAAAAATCATGATTTTTTTCTACCTTTAGAGACTGCCTTTGTCCAGTTTCCAAGAGGATGGAGTGTGAGGTGTTGGAGGAAAATCTCCTTGGAAACAGTTGAAGAAGTTTAATTTGCAAATTTCATCCCTCTCGGTGGTACTAGAAGATGGTGCTTTCTCTTCTTTTTACCTCAAATAAAGTGGTTGCCATGTGGACAACAGAATGGAATGTTAAAACATAAGATTTCATTAGAGTAACATAGCATTAAAGGTAGGAAATTATTATGAATGCAGAGGTTGTGTCTGAAGGTGAGTGAAATACTTCTGTTGTGCCAAAATGCCCTTTTTGTGTATAGGTCACCTGGAGGCTAAAATAACTTGCCCTTTTAATAAATTTAAGAGCACAACCTTTTCCTTGACGGTGTGTGAAATAATTGATGTAGCACATCAGGTTGGTATGTGAATTGACAGACACATTCTGCCATTTCCGGAAACTCACAGATGCTGTGCTCTGTGTCTCTTATTTAGGGTGCAGGATAACATGACAGTGAAATGATGCTTTGTGCTTTCCTCTTTCCCTCTCCTTTAGATGAAGTCTGTAGCTTCATTTCACCTCTGTAAGTAGAGCTACAAACATTTGCTACTGGAGACACTTTCTCAAACAAACAGCAGACATTTATTAGACACAGAGTGTTAGACATTTATGACAAAACTTGAATTGTCCTTCTCTCTAAGAATCTAAGAAAATTTTTCAAGCTGCCTAATGTAGGGAGTGACATACAGATTTCTTTTCTTTTTTATGATGAATCTTGAAAGTTATTTTAACATTTGTGGCATACAGTACTTTAGAATGATTGATAAGGAATTGTGTTCACTTAAAATCAAAATATTGGGTGCATAGAAGATAACATTTGAGGATAGTCATCAGAAATACGCTGATGGCCAAGATTTTTCCAGTGAAAATTGTTCACTTAGAAAAATTGGTTGTCAATGTAAATAATCATGTGATTCTGTACACTGTCCTACATTGTCTTACAGAGGCTCCAGCGATACTGAGTCTGTGGCATCACCTAGTGGGTGGCAGAAGCTGCTCCTCATAATCACAGCCTGTTTTCTGGGTCCGAGTCTTCACATGGCCCCACCCTCTGCCTGGAACATGTAGGTCATTGAGAATTTGGCCCCTAGAATGTCTAGTTCTGAGGTGATGATGAGTGTCTTGAACATAAGACTAGGTCTAGGAGATACTTTCAAGTTATTTTTTAGAGCCATTCTTTTCCCTGCAGTAAATCATATGTTCATTTGTTCTTTTCTTTGGAAAGTTCAAAGTTCATTTAATTTTTAATTGAAAAGTTTAGTGTCACTTTTTTTTTTTTTGCAGTTTTTTGCCAGGGTAGGTTTGAACCTGCCACCTCCAGCATATGCAACAGGCTCCCTATTCCTTTGAGCCACAGGTGCCACCCCATTTTTCTTATATTGTAATTTTTATGGATTTGAAAAGCTCAGTTCTAAAAATAATTATGAAAGTGATGGCTAATTTTGTTCAATTTAAGTATTTTAAAGAATGATAAAGACATGCATTTTTAATTAGTGCAAAGTGAATGCAAAGAAAAATGTCCAGAATTGTGGAGAGTGTATATTTATGATACACACTGTCTGCAGTGACACCTGCCCCAGGTCTGCCATTTAGAATTCTAGGCATTTGATGGATAAATAATTGGATGAACCTGATTCTTATTCAAAACTTTTGTATGTATAATTTAAATTTAATGAGTCTATATCAGGTTTATAATGTCATAACTCAATTGAATTGTGTTAGCATGTGTTATATGCTTAGAAATTATTTCAATATTTAAATCTAAAATTAGGTAGATTAATTTTTGCAATTGACCTGAAAATGCAGGTGATTTCTGTTCTACTCAAGCTTCAACAAATTTTCCCTGATTTTAGGAAAATTTATTTTGTTCTTTTAATATTTATGATCTTTAAACTACCCTTTTACTTTCTGAAAGCAAGGATGATTTTTTAAGGTATATATCTATGCTGCTTTTAAACTACTGTACTACACCATAAAATTTTTAAGCACATGTAACTTCTATGAGAGGAAATAGTATTTCTCCAACTCATATACGTTGTTTCACTGAGTGTTGCTGTCAAACAGCATCACATCATGTCTGATCTCTTTCTCTCAGAATATGATGCACAGCGTGTCGGCAGACTAGGTGGATGGGGTGGGGGGACGGCACAATGATGTGGACACCCTGCAGTACCAAGCTAACAACAAATCCAAACAGATTGTTGTTTGGTCAGAGTTTCTTTTATGGAAAATTTCTGCTTCACCTCTTGTCTCTTTTCTGTTTTTTTTTTTCCTATGTATTTTTTTTTAACTTCAGATTAATATGAAGGTACAATTATGTTACATTGTTGCATTTCTTAGGTCAAGTTCAAGTTGTAGTTGAGCCCCTTACCCAGCAGGTATGCTGTGTACCCTTGCATTGTGCACTCTAGGTGGGAGGAGACAAATTCCCCTCCCTCCTCTTTTCTCCCCCTTCCTCCCATTTGAATTTAATTGTTTTTTTTTTCTCATGTGGGAATGTAGTTGATCATCACTGGTTTCATATTAGTATTATGTATATTGTATTCTTGCTTTTTCATTCTTCTGGTATTTTACTAAGAAGTATGTGTCTCAACTCTATCCAGCTTAATACAAAAGATGTAAAGTCTCCATTTTTTTAATGGGTGAATAGTATTCCATGGTATACATATACCACAGCTTGATAATCTTCTCATGGGTTGATGGGCACGTGGGTTGATTCCACATTTTGGCAGTTGTGAACTGAGCTACAATAAACATTCTAGTGCAAAATCTCCTTATGATAAAATGATTATTTTTCTTCTGGATAGATTCCTAGTAATGGGATTGTAGGATGAAATAGGAGATCTACTTTGAGTTCCTTGAGGATTTTCCATAGTTCTTTCCCAAAAGGCTGTATTAGTTTGCAGTCCCACCACCAGTGTAAAAGTGTTCCTTCTATCCACACCCACACCAACATCTGCAATTTTGGGACTTTGTGATGTGGGCTATTCTCACTGGAGTTAGGTGATATCTCAGGTGGTTTTGATTTGGAGTTTTCTGGTGATTAGGGATGATGAGCATTTTTTCATATGTTCGTTAGTCATTCATCTATCTTTCTCAGAGAGGATTATGTCCATGTCTCTTGTCCAGTGGTAGATGTGATTGTTTGCTCTTTTTTTGTTGAATAATTTGAGTTTTCTGTAGATTCTGGTTATCAACCCTCTATAGAATAACAGCAGAATTCAGCCAATATATAATGAAG
Source organism: Galago senegalensis (assembly GCA_963575145.1). Lineage (NCBI taxonomy): Eukaryota > Metazoa > Chordata > Mammalia > Primates > Galagidae > Galago > Galago senegalensis. The sequence goes on along the minus strand of CAUYTI010035854.1, from coordinate 6,004 downwards.
TGATCAAATAACTAACACTCCCTTGAGGAGACCCCAAAGTATGTGACTAAATGTCATACTAAGTGTTGCAAGTGGAGAAGCAAGGGACATTTACTTCTTGTCTTTGGCATTCTCTTTTCTTTGTCTCTTGACCCCAGACTTAATCTGTCTGACTCAGGAATTTCTCCCCAAGCTTTTGTAAGTGTGCCCCTGGGTCCTGCTCACTGACTGGCTTTGTGGCTGCTCAGAAATTCAGGAGTGGGGGGATTCAGAGAGGCCTCAAGAAATCCTCAAGTTTCCACACAGGACACCAGTAATATCATAATAAACCAATACAAAATTAGAAAGTTTAAAAGAATTTGATCCCCCTCTTTAATCCTTCATTTGCAGTCCAAGCATTTATTACCTGATTAGATTTAATTTTATTTAAATTAATGTTGTGTTTCTGTATGTTGAACTCTAAATCATTTCAGGATGGGGACTGTGTCCTCAGAGGCAACATGGCATAGTTAATTAAGAGCAAATCCAGAGACAGACTGCTTAGCTTTGAACCCTGTCTGCTGTTAGCTAGCTGGATCAGTGACTTTGAGCAGGTTACTTAACTAACTTGTCTGAACCTCAAGGGTGATTGTAAAAACTATATGGGTGAAAATGTGCAGGATGCCCATATGGGTTCCTGGCTAATGGCAAATGGTGCATGAATCTTTGCATTTCTACCCATGATCTTTGTGACTTCTGTTCCCAGGGTAGTTTCTTGTGCTAAGTAGGAACACAGCAGAAATTCTTCAAATAAATCAATAACTTAATCTTAGAGGTCCTGTGTGAAAAGCAAGAATTGTACCACCAGGAAACCTTCAAAGTTAGGCCATTTGGCCCCTGTTTCCTTGCCTGGCTCCTCCAACTCACTCTTGCCCCACTGAGACTATCCTCCAGGCCCTGGTGCCTGGTAATTCTCCCATTTTACAGAGATTGATAACAGAATCTATAGAGAACACAAATTATTCAGCAAAAAAAAAGAGTAAACAGTCACATCTACCACTGGGAAACAGACATGGACAGAACCCTCTCTGAGGAAGACAGACTAATGGCTAACATATGAAAAAATGCTCATCATCTTTAATCATCAGAGAAATGCAATTCAAAACCACCCTGAGATATCACCTAACTCCAGTGAGAACATCCCACATCATCACAAAGTCCTTCCCAGGTCATTGGCTATAGCTTCAAAACATGTGGTGCTGAAATGGGGGCCAGTTGTGCTGGACCAAAGTATCTGCTCTTCCGACCAGTTTTCAAAGCTAAAGCTGAGGTGGATGAGGGGTGCTCATTGCATTGGCCACATGCTATCATGGCCTCACCTCTCATGGAGAAGAATAATCTGTAGACAAATAGCCCCAGGACAGGTGATACCATATTCAGTTCCTTCTCACAAAATTCTTTTAGAAAAATGAATAGGAGATTATGCATCTACCCCAGAAGACAATGGTTTATATTTCAATGGTTATATTTCAATTATATTTCAATGGTTTATATTACATTTTTGAAGTCAGTGATGGATATGTTATATTTCAACTTCTTAAATTCAAATTCTAAGGGGCCAGAGAGGCTAAGTTTTGATTAAAGATTAATTTAAATTCAAACATAGATTGAATTTGGGCTTTTTTCCCAGGAAATAGTTACTTTGGCCAGAAAGTGCATTAGCTGTAATTATTGCAAACTGAATAAATGACAATACATAGGTGTAAAATGATTTATGAGATATGAATGCAAATTGACTTTATTTTTAGACATTAACAAAATCACTGTGGAGTGAAAATAATGAAATGGGATTTTTATACTTTTATAATTTGTAAGACTTGATTTAATGACTAGAAAGATGAGAATAGAAAGTGATTATAAAATAATTTTAATTTTCATACTAAGCATAATGTCCCAGATTATAAGTTATCATATAAAATTATAGATCTTTTCCATTTGTGCATTATTTTCATGTAAACCTATTAACTATGAGATATTCCAGAGTACTTTGAATAATGTTCAATTTTAAAGACAATATTTTGCAGAAGGATTTTTTCCTTTTATTTGCATACACTTTTGTGAGAAGTAAAGATCCTGAAACATTTCAATCTATTTTTCAATAAATAAGAGTTCTGGTTATTCATTTTATCTCAGGATAAAGTTATTTGAAATATATAGTAAATTCGATTTATGTTTAATGTCAAACTTTATGAAATAATTATTTATAAGGAGATTTAAAATTTTTAGTACTGTTATCCTAATACTTTAGTAATTCAGCAGGTAGGTGTTTTGCTAACTGAAGTTTTTGGTTTCTTGCCTAAGTTAAGCATTTAAATTGCCCAGATAGTATAACTTTTTTGGCTTCTGTCTAAACTGGTTATTTTCAGAAATAGATGTTATCCATCCTAAATTTATGATCAGAACCAACCAACTAATGATGGGGTTCATGTACTTTGAGAAAAACTTCATAGATACGCTTGCTAGATGGAAGCCATCATTGATGGTATTGGCCAAACAGGCAAAGAATCTAAAGGGAAAAAGTTATTTCACTCTTCAAATACAGAAACATTAAATATTAAAACATTAGCATGTTATGAAAAAGAGCATTTGAAAAATTGAAAATTAGCTCAAATCTTATTTGACAAAAATTTTTAATACAATTACATGCTCTTGTCACAAAAATGTAACTATGGAGATAAAAGATATGTTAAGCTGCTTCTTTACTGTTTTAATTTTATTATTTATATGTATCCCATAACATCATATTATAAATATCAAATATATATGATAACATTTATCTTAAAAATTTTTAAATCAAACACAATTCTTAAATCAATGACAAAATAGAAATCCTTTAATAATGCAGAGATATCTTTTACTTACTAAATAAAATTTATTCTCACCCTAAAATAGAAAGCTGGTAGGCTACTACATTAAATAAAACACATGATTTTCTTAAAAAATGAACAAAACTTTAAAGTATAACAGTGGAGCTTTAATAGGGATTGCATTAAAATTATTGTAGCACCCTCACTCAACTCCAGATGGTTCCACTGCCTTGCGTCCTTCACCAACCAGGCCTGAGCTAAGCCGCCAGCCTGGGATCCAATTAGCTCGCCAAGGTGGCGTCCACTTCCTAGTCCTCCCCCCACATGCTAGGGGCGGCTCTGATGGCCCAGGACTGGGCGGGGCACTCTGCAGGCTGGCTCTGCCTGCATCTGGCATCTGAGAGTGGGTGTAGGTCCTTGAGGGTGCACAACTGCAAACCAGACAAAAAGAAACTTTGGGGGGCTTGAAGTGCCACTGACGGAGCTATCAGTTGGCTTTTTGGTCCGGTCTTTAGGATTAGCCGCTCAAGGAAGCGAGATGTCCAAACCACCACACAAACCAGTCAAACCAGGGCAAGTTAAAGTCTTCAGAGCTCTGTATACATTTGAACCCAGAACTCCAGATGAATTGTACTTTGAAGAAGGTGATATTATTTACGTTACTGACATGAATGATACCAATTGGTGGAAAGGCACCTCCAAAGGCAGGACTGGAATAATTCCAAGCAACTATGTGGCTGAGCAGGCAGAATCCATTGACAATCCATTGCATGAAGCTGCAAAAAGAGGCAACTTGAGCTGGTTGAGAGAGTGTTTGGACAACCAAGTGGGTGTTAACGGCTTAGACAAAGCTGGGAGCACAGCCTTATATTGGGCTTGTCACAGGGGCCACAAAGATATAGTGGAAATGTTATTTACTCAACCAAACATTGAACTGAACCAACAGAACAAGTTGGGAGACACGGCTTTGCACGCTGCTACCCGGAAGGGTTATGCAGATATTGTTCAGTTGCTTCTGGAAAAAGCTGCTAGAACGGACTTAAGAAACAATGAGAAGAAACTGGCCTTCAACATGGCTACTAACGCTGCCTGTGTATCTCTCCTGAAAAAGAAACAGGGAACAGATGCTATTTGAACATTAAGCAATGCCGAGGACTATCTTGATAATGACGACTCAGATTAATTCCATTCCGAAGCTTTGAGATCTAATACTTCTGTTGCTTTTGCCATTCCAAAACTTTGTCTTTGCCAGGAGAGTGTTGGTAACTGTATAAAAAAACAAAGAAGTATGTATGGACATGACAGTGTTGCATGTGTTTTGAATACAAGGTGTAAATGAATAGTTCTCACCTTTGGTTTGCCAATAAGTGACTTGATACTTTCTGTGTAAAATATATTTAGGTTCCTCAGAGTAGAACAAGTAGAGATTATTTCTATTTATCAAGCTAAAGGAATTTTAAGAGATTTTTTCTTTAAAAAAAAATCAAGTTTTTTTCTTTTTCCTTTTCTTTCTTTCTTTTTTTTTTTTTTAGTTAAAATTCTTTACCTCAAGGATTTGAGATATTTTCAGTAGATTTTTCAAGGAGGGGGGAAGTACTTATCATAATAATAAACCAAAGTACTCAACAGAAAATCATCAGCTATTCTGACAACAATAAACATTTTAAGAGACTTTTAAAAAATTATATATTGCTTTGAGTAATATGGACATTTTAACAATGTTGATTCTTCCCAGCCATGAGCATGGTATATTTTTCCATTTGTTAACATCTTCAGCTATTCCTTTCTTAAAGTTTCATAGTTCTCTTTATAGAGGTTTTTCATGTCCTTTGTTAGGTAAACTCCCAAATATTTCATTTTTTGGCATTATTGTGAACAGAATAGAGTCCTTAACTATTTTTTCAGCTTGACTATTGTTGGCATATATAAAGGCTAACGATTTATGAGTGTTGATTTTGTAACTTGAGATAATGCTGTATTCCTTGATCACTTCTAAGAGTTTTGTAGTAGTAGAATCCCTGGTGTTTTCCAGATATACAATCATATCATCTGTGAAGAGTGAAAGTTTGATCTCTTCTGACCCTATATGGATACACTTGATTGCCTTTTCTAGCCTAATTGTGATGGCTAAGACTTCCATTACAATGTTAAAAAGCAGTGGAGACAATGGGTAACTTTGCTGGTTCCTTTTCTGAGTGGCAATGATTTCAATTTAATGCCATTTAATATGATAATGGCTGTGGGTTTGCTGTAGATGGCCTCTATTTGTTTAAGAAATGTCCCTTCTATACCAATTTTCCTAAGTGTTCTGATCATAAGTGGCTGCTGGATATTATCAAAAGCTATTTCTTCATCAATTGAGAGAATCATATGGCCTTTGTTTTTTAATGTCTTTATGGGATGAATTATATTTATAGATTTACATATATTGAACTAGCCTTGAGACCCTGGGATAAAACCCCTTGGTCATGCTGTATAATTTGTCTGATATGTTGCTGGATTCTGTTTGTTAGGATCCTGTTGAATAATTTTGCATCAATATTCATTAGTGATATTGGTCTATAATTTTCTTTTCTTGTTGGGTCTTTTCCTGGATTTGGGATCAAGGTGATGTTTGCTTCATAGACTGTGTTAAGTAGTATTCCTTTTTTTTTTCTATTTTTTGGAGAAGATTGAGTAATATAGGTACTAGTTACTCTTCAAAGGTTTGGTAGAATTCTGATGTGAAAACTTCTTGTCCAGGGCTTTTCTTTTTAGGTAGATTTTGTATAGTTGATGCTGTTTCAGAACTTGATATAGGCCTATTCAAGATTTCCACTTGATTCTAGCTAAGTCTTGAAAGGTGGTGTGCTTCCAAGTATTGGTCAATTTCCTTCAGATTTTCATATTTCTGAGAATAAAGTTTCTTGTAATGTTCATTAAGGAATTTTTGAATTTCCGAGGAGTCTGTTGTTATTTCATCATTATCAATTCTGATTGATGAAATTAGAGATTTTACTCTTTTTTTCCTCGTTAGGTTAGCCAAAGGTTTATGTATTTTTTTTCTTTTTTTTTTTATTGAATGTTAACTATGTACATTAATGCACTTCTGGGGTACAGTGTGGGGTTTTCACATGCATTCTGAAATACTTCCATCAAACTGGTCAACACAGCCTTCATGTCATTTTCTCAGTTATTGC